>CM035118.1:52651282-52903782 GCA_020205555.1 Panax stipuleanatus | reverse complement strand
GAGGACTTCTACAGATCTAACTCTGATCATCACACTGTTCTCCGACTAGTCCCCGCGATATTCTCATTTCCTGAAGAGAATAATAGAAGAAAAGGATGAGCTCAACTAGCCCAGTAAAGAATATTATGACTAAGATAATGGAAAATAAATTACCGTTAGTCTTCAACAAATCATATAAAATATTATGGACAATAAGTTTTAGATCAACAACTACAGCGAAAATAACAATTCATTTGAAGAGTTAAGTAGAGAATGAAGTCTACTATCTTCTATGATTTAAAAGTCCATCATTAATATTTTATCCCTATAACATCAATCAATATACATCTCGAATCAAATATTCATCTTTGCACTACGGGCCAAAGATATTCATTTGTATCACCAGTTGGTCATGTTCATCTCAACACCTGTCCGACTTTGCACTATGGGCCAAAGATATTTATCAGATAATCATTCATCTTTGCACTACAGGCCAAAGATATTCATCAAGTAATCATTCATCTTTGCACTACAGGCCAAAGATATTCAGTTATATCACCATTTAGAACTGAAGATGATGAAAAACAATAACGAATCCAGTGAGATAAATGACAAAGATTAGGGATTCATAATTTAGTTTATCCAAGTTCAATAATACTCCGTAATAATCAATTGTGGAGCAAAATTTAAGAATGAAGATCAAAACTTGGATCCAATCAAAGATAAAAAAAATTATTTTTTTTATCGTGAATAGTATCCCGTGAACAGTAACTCGTGAATAGTAACTCGGCATGAAAAGATAAAAATTTCACGAGAAAGTTCAGAAAATTATTCCGGTGAAATGATACTAGATGAAGCGCAAAACTCAAGAAAATATATGATCATTTCAGGAATTATAGAAGCAATACTTACCGTAGTAAGTTCAGATTCAGGAATATGAATTAAAATATTATTACTCTCATAATATGGAATATGGAAGAAAATAATATTAATTACGAATATCGAAAGGAAATAACGTCATTTACGAGAAAAATAACATCCTTTATCTTAACAGGAAAGTAGTTTTCACTGGAATATCGGATATTATGTGGACGAAAACTTGCACTGCTATCAACACTCAAAGTATCTAAATACTCACAAGAAATACAGTCGATATTATAGAGAGAAATTTTTCTGATTCTGGTGTGGTTTTTATTTCTAACTAAGCACCCTATTTATATGAAAGTGCCAGCACACCAGGATTAACAAACCTGTCACCGGTGGCTTTCTTCAGCACCCACTCTATGAAAAAATGAACACATCATCTCAGCATACCAACAAAGAATTGAATTTTCAGCATTTTTCCACACAAAACAAAAGTGGGCCCACCCATATTTTTAATAAAAATATTTATTTCCAAAACTTCAATAATTCATAATAAATAGCCCTTTATCAGAAAAATATAAATTCTATATCTTTTTAATAGAAAATTTAATTCTCTACAACTTTATAGAAGGAAGTTTTTCCAAATTCCGAACAAAAAATGACTGAAATCTACATACGGATGATTTTCCACACCAAAATTACTGATAAAAATACATCAGCACTAATTCCTTCTTTTATATCCACAAAAATAAATATTTTCTTATCTTATAAATCAATAATTAATTATTCACAAATAATATTACAGAACTATAATATTGATAACCAGGTCGTTCCCAAGAAAGAGAGGGCCTTCCGATAAGGATTTCTCCTTACTGGCGCACAATTACCTAACCCATTTTCTAGACAGGACTTTCTTAGACATTGCCAATAATGCTATCTAATAATATTATTCAAAGAATATGAATTATTGATTTGATAATTTGAAATACTGTGCAATGACCATTTTTGAATCAATAATATGAAATATCAACGTAGCAATTATGCAATTATCAATGTAGCAATTATTGAGCCAATATTATAAAATATTGAACAGTAATTACTGTAACAATTATTGAGTAAGTGACTTCTTACGTAAGAATCAATAATTCAAAATACTGTGCAATACCGTGTGCTACTGTGCATCAACGCGTATTACTGTATTTTTATCACTGGGTATTTTAACAGTTTAACGGTAACAGTTTTACCATTTTTTATAAAAAGGTTATTTCTGTCGCTTTCTATATTCGACAGTTATTCTGTTGTGGGACCCATAAATGGCTGCTTCGTCGTACGAATATTCTCCAATAACAAGAATATTCCACGACCAAACGAATATTCCCCGACAACAATGAATATTTTATTACCACTTGCTAACTTTGAAAAATTTGCACATATCTCCCATAACTCACCACATTTATCAAAACAACACCTTACTGTTTAAAAATAATATATAAAAAAAATTAAATCTTTATTCATAAAATTTGGGGTCTTACAACCTCCCCTCCTTATGAAATTTTATCCTTGAAATTGACGTACGTACCTGGTATGTCGAAAAGGTGAGGATACCTCGCTTTCATTTCTGATTCCAACTCCCAGGTCATTTCCTCAATAGCATGGTTTCTCCACAAAACTTTAACTTGAGGTATAATCTTTGAGCGTAGAACATGTTCCTTCTTATCCAAGATCTTGACAGGTACCTTCTCGTATGTTAAATCTTCGGCTATTTCGTCTGGTTCTAACTCAATAATGTGGTTTGGGTCTTTCACATATTTACGTAGCATGAATATGTGAAAAACGTTATGAACACGAGACATACTAGGCGGTAAAGCGAGTCTATAGGCCACCTTTTCTACTCGGTCAAGGATCTCAAATGGACTAATAAATCGTGGATTGAGCTTTCCTCTCTTCTCGAATCTCGTAACTCTTTCCATGGAGCAACACGTAACAATACATGATCTCCGACATTAAACTCCATGTCCCTTCGATGAAGATCGGCATAACTCTTTTGTCGATCTTGTGCGGTTTGTATCCGTTGCCGGATCATTTGAATCTTTTTTGTAGTCATACGTACTAACTCCGGTCCCAATAATGTTGCTTCACCCACCTCATCCCAGCATACTGGAGAACGACATTTTTGTCCATACAACGCCTCGAATGGAGTCATGCATATACTTGCCTAATAACTGTTATTGTAGGAGAATTCCACCAATGGTAAGTACTTATCCCAACTCCCTTTGAAGGTCTAGAACACAGAGTCTCAATAGATCTTCAAGAGTTTGAATAGTCCTTTCCGATTGTCCGTTCGTTTGAGGATGATAAACCGAACTGAATCGTAAATTCGTGCCCATAGCTTTCTGCAAACTGACCCAAAATCGTGAAGTGAATCTTGGGTCACGATCCAAAACTATGGATACTGGCATGCCATGCAATCTCACAATCTCATTTACGTACATACGAGCGAGACGTTCAAGTGAATAAGTCTCTCGTATAGGCAAGAAATGAGCAGACTTGGTTAATTTATCGACAATAACCCAAATCACATCTATGCCTTGAGAAACCTTGGGAAGACCCGTAACGAAATCCATGGTAATGTGTTCCCACTTCCATTTTGGAATCTCAAGTGGTTGTAATGGACCCTTTGGCACTTGATGCTCCGCCTTGACACGTTAACACGTTAAACACCTCGAGATGAACTCTGTGATCTCTCTCTTCATATTGCTCCACCAAAATGTATGACGAAGATCACGATACATTTTGGTACTCCCAGGATTGATTACAAACGGTGTGTTGTGTGCCTCCATTATGATTCTATACTTCAAGTCAGAATCGTTAGGAACACAAAGTTTGGAGTTGACTCGAAGTATCCCTTCTTCATCGATCCTTGCCTCTGAAATCGCACCTTCTTGCACTTTCTTCTTCATCTTTATCAGCTCCGGGTCTGTAGCTTGAGCAGCTTTAACTTTATCAATCAAAGCTGGTTCTATACGTATACTTGACATCATTACATGGGTCCCCGGAGTCTTGAACTCTATCTCCATCCTTTGTAAGTCACACAAAATAGGCCTTGAAAGCATCACATTCGTTCCCGCATATGATCTTCTACTCAACGCGTCAGCTACCACGTTCGCTTTTTCAGGATGGTATTGGATAGTATGGTCGTAATCTTTAAATAGCTCAAGCCAACGTCGTTGCCACATGTTGAGTTCCTTCTGGGTGAAAAAATATTTAAGGCTCTTATGATCCGTATAGATCTCCACTTTCTCCCCATACAGGTAGTGTCTCCAGATCTTCAACGCGAAAATGACTGTTGCCAACTCTAGATTAGGAGTAGGATAATTCCTCTCATATTCTTTAAGTTGCCGTGAGGCATAGGCTATGACTTTCCCATGTTGCATGAGAACACATCCTAACCCTTTGCCCGAAGCATCACTGTAGATGACAAATCCATCCGAACCAGATGGTATTGTCAAAACAGGTGCTAAAATGAGTCTCTTCTTGTGCTCTTGAAAGCTCTTCTCTCTTTCCTCGTTCCATACGAATTTTGTATCTTTCCAAGTCAGCTGAGTTAATGGAGTAGCGATTCGGGAAAATCCTTCCACGAATCTCCGATAATAACCAGCTAAACCCAGAAAGCTACGTACTTCGGTCACCGACTTCGGTTGCTCCCAACTTTGTATTGCTTCAATCTTCGTCGGGTCAATAGTTACTCCACATTTTGATACCACGTGCCCAAGGAATGCTACCTCCTCAAGCCAGAACTCGCATTTCTTCAGCTTGGCATATAGCTTATTTTCACGAAGCCTTTGAAGTACCAGTTTCAAGTGGTGCTCATGATCTTCACGGCTTTTGGAATAGATGAGGATGTCATTAATAAATACAACCACGAACTGATTCAAATACTCCTTGAATACACGGTTCATCATATCTATGAAAGCAGCAGGAGCATTAGTCAATCCAAAAGACATGACTAAGAAATCATAATACCCGTATCGAGTTCTGAAAGTAGTCTTTGGAATATCCTCAGTTTTAATCTTTAACTGATGATATCCAAAATGAAGATCGATCTTTGAGAAGAATTGTGCTCCTTGCAACTGGTCGAACAGGTCATAAATACGAGGTAATGGATACCTATTCTTGATGGTGACATGGTTCAACTCTCGATAGTTAATACAAAGTCGCATACTCCCGTAGGATTTAAACGTCAAAATCTACCGGTGGTTTTTTGATATGTGGTAGTATATGGGTATATCTACGTGTTGGAGTGAAAATATTTGGGTTTGGAAGGGGTGTAAAAGTCAAAAAATAAAACTGGCAAAGCTTCACTGCGTTCTGGCTTTTTTTGAAATGAACGGGGGGGGGGGGGGGGAACATTTATTTATAGGCCAGGGAGCCTCCACTCTACCTACAGCATTTGCAGGTAGAGCTGCGGCTCCCCTAGGTGGGGCCCACGTGCCCGGTTTGGTAGTCTCGAAGTACGTGCACTCCGAGCAATGCGATGTCCGGTCGAAAACTTTCTAACTTTTGATCGGAGCGTCCGTTTGAGGCGTGCGATACCTTTTTGGAAAGATCTCACTGAGAGTGTCGCAATGACATGGGAAAAAACATTTTCTGGGTCTAGGAAGACTGGTTCATAACCAGGTCTTCAATTTCTCGCAGTTTGTCTGTTGAGCTATCTTGCGTAGTTGCCACTCAGGATCGTCGTTAGGGTTCATTCTGACTTTGGCGGCATTGATTTGGCTTGAGTTTGACCAAGTCAGTTGAGATTTGATGAAATGACCGTTATACCCCTCCTGGGGCTGCCTGTAGTGTCGATATGGTCGCTGGTTGACTTTCAGGAGCTGATTCCAAGACTTGGGTCTCAGTCGAGTCTTTTGACCTCAGGGTTGTCTTTGAGGCTGACGTGGTCATTCTAGGTTTTGCTCTGGAGTTATTGTGATGCTTTAGGTTGATGTCTGAAGTTGATCTGACCTCCCAGGTTGAGACCGGGGATGACCTGCACTTCCCGAGTTGAGACCGGGGTCGAGTTTGACTTCCCGGGTTACTGCCGGGGATGAACTGTGTTTCCCGAATTGAGACCGGAGATGGCTGACATGTCCTCGATTGATGTCGAGGTTGCCTTGACTTCCCGGATTGAGACCAGGGTTGACTTTACGGCCCGATATTGAGGTCGGGGTTGATTGGTACCTCATGGGTTGCTTCCGGGGTTGAATCGACTTCCCAGGTTGAGACCAGGGTTGATTTTGACTTCCCAGGTTGAGATCGGGGTTGAGCTTGAGGATTCGATTGACTGTCGAAACTTGATTGATGGTCCGATTGACTGTCGGAGCTTGATTGATGGTCCGATTGACTGTCAGAGCTTGATTGATGGTCCGATTGACTGTCGGAGCTTGATTGATGGTTTAATTGACTGTCGGAGCTTGATTGATGGTCCGATTGACTTATCGGAGCTTGATTGATGGTCCGATTGACTGTCGGAGCTTGATTAATGGTCCGATTGACTCTCAAAACTTGATTGATGGTCCGATTAACTGTCGAAACTTGATTAATGGTCCGATTGACTGTCGGAGCTTGATTGATGGTTCGATTGACTGTTGGAGCTTGATTGATGGTCCGATTGACTGTCGGAGCTTGATTGATGGTCCGATTGACTGTCAGAACTTGATTGATGGTCCAATTGACTATCGAAACTTGATTGATGGTTTGATTAACTGTCGGAGCTTGATTGATGATCCGATTGACTGTCGGAGCTTGATTACCGATATTGGGCATCAGATTTAGGTTGAAGGACCGACGTTGGTGGTTGAATTTGGATTGATTAACGGTTTTGCCCTCCTACCGGGTTAGTATTGGGGCAAGGAAAATTTTGAGTGTCTACATATGCCCCTCTTTATCATGTCCATGTAACGTGGTGGAATGGATAGGATAAAGATTAGTAGACACTGGAAATAGAGAATGTCAGAGCCATTTTGAAGCTGGGTGTCTTGGAGTAGAATGGGGCTACTTTTGGTTGTGTGCATTATCACTTTGCTGGGGATGACACTATCCAGTATCGCCATTGATGGTATTAGGAAGTTATCGCGAGCCAGTTTTGTCATTCTCGGCGGTGGATGACATCATTCACGATAATTTGTTTGACTCTAATGAGTTTGTTGAAGATGATTTATCACAGATTTTCCCGTCTTGACCTGCTGGGGATGGCGTCCTCTGTAATAGATTCGTAGATTCTGAGGGGGTGAGCTATCACAGATTTTCCCATCTTGATCTGCTGGGGATGACGTCCTCTACGATAGCTTTGTAGGTATTGAGGAAGTGGCCAGGATTAATACTACCTCAATGATCTTCTTTGAGGATGTGTATAACAGATTCTATCATCTGTCCTTTGTGAAGATGGATTATTATATGACTCTCAACCATAGATCATCTCCTGACATCTCATGGGACTAGTCTGAAGGTTGAAATTGACTTCGGTTGGCACCCGAACTTCGCTAGGATTGCACCAACGGCTGAGTTGTCATCGATCAGTACCCGATGCTTCGCTGGACTGGAATAAATGGCTGAGTTGTCACCGGCCAGTACCCGATGCTTTGCTGGACTGGAACCAATGGCCGAGTTGTCACCGGTCAGAACCCAAACTTCACTGGGGCTGAGCCAACGACTGTAACTGCTTTGGTCAGAACCCGAACTTTGCTGGGTCTGATCCAACTGCTGAATTGTCACCGGTCAGTACCCGATCTTTGCTGGGGCTGAGCCAACGACTGTAACTATTTTGGTCAAAACCTGAACTTCGCTGGGGCTGAGCCAACTGCTGAAACTACTTCGATCAGAACCCGAACTTCGCTGGGGCTGAGCCAACGGCTGTAACTGCTTCGGTCAGAACCCGAACTTCGCTAGGGCTGAGCCAACGGCTGAAACTGCTTCGGTCAGAACCTGAACCCGAACCTAAACTTTGCTGGGGCTGAGCCAACGGCTGAAACTGCTTCGTTCAGAACCCGAACTTTGCTCGGGCTGAGCCAACGGCTAAAACTGCTTAGGAAATGGTAGTTTTTGGCAGTTCTTTCGCAGTTTGATTTGTTGATCCTCGGACATGGCTTCGGGATGAATGTCAAGGGTCTCTGTGGATTTTCCCTTTTTGTCAGGATTGTACTGCTTGAACGCAGGATTTCAGGACAAACCGCTTAATCGCGTAGCGATTTCTCTTCAAATTTGATTCGGCGGACCGTTTAAACTCCATTTCTACTCGAACCGAACCGGGCCCGGGGCAGGTGGGACCCACCTCGGCTGCCACAGGTGGAGGTGCGGCAGTCGCAGGTGGAGCTGCGGCCACCTGGGCTATTTAATGTGTTGCGGGATTTTTATTTTGCAAGTTTCCCGTTTAAGCAGCGAAAGGATTTTTGATCTTCTTTTTCAGATCTACGGAGTTCTGGCAGTCAAATTCTGAATCCATCAGTTCCTACGCATTCAGCGCGGCGCAGGTAACGTTTTCCATCCTTCTTTAGTAGGTTTTGACCATTAAAAGCATGTGAACCTCCTGGGGTGCTTTCAAATGCAATGTATAAAAAATGTATGTCTATATGACCTATGAATTTTTTTTTCTACATATGTATTCATATCTTACTGTAATGCATGTTTGGATGTAAGAAAATTCAGGTTCTGAGATAGTCAATTTTTCCACTTTTTGATCAGTTTAGTCATCCTTTTTGAGGCCTAGTGAGTCTGGACTTTCAACTAAAAATGCCTATGGTATTTTGGAGACCATGTAAGGCTAGTTTTTGATTTTTTTTAGTAAATATGAACTGTTTCTATTTTTGGGTAGGTGTGCTACTGCATGGCCACCTAGGCATGCCTGTGTGCATGTGGACAGTCCATTTTACAAAGGAGACTCTGGCAAAACTTCTCCAAAATCTTATCTTTTGAAAAGCATGCATTTTTGACTCTGTGGGGAGTTTTTACTAACCCAATGTAGGTTTTAGGATTTAGATATGTATGCTGGATTGATTAATTAATAAGCCACAGGTTTTAGGCTTACCACACCCTGTCTGAGGTGATTTTGAGTACTTGTGTATGCGATGGATCGCGATAGACCTGGCAACTCTACCAGGGTTTCATCAGGCGTTAGACGGAGGAGGGCTTCTGCCATCCCACAGGCCCGTCCAGCTAGGACGCCTCACAGATTGGTAGAGAGCAGGATACGTCCAGCACAGAACGAGCAGCCCATTGACATTGATGATGAGGAGGCTATTTTTGTTGCTCCTGTTACAGTTCAGGTTCCACGTGCGGAGGTCCCGGGCATTGCTGTGCGGCGACTTGAGTCGCCATCCTTCGAGATATCTTCAGGCCAACGAGGTGACTTGAAGTCTTTCTTCTCTCTGGACTCTTTTCCCATCTTCTGGCCATTCTCGGGGCACAGGTTTTTGATATGGGTTGATTTATGATGTAGGTCCCTGGCTTGACACAGCCACGAGGATTAGTGTGCACTCTCTCTATCAGACTCTACACGAGGATTACAGGGAGGTCGTGGATGGTTGGGGATTTCAAGCCTTCTTCTCCATCCTGCCCCGCCGTTGCCCTTGGGGGTATATGAGGGCTTTATTTAAGCGCTGGTTTCACCAGACTCAGTCCCTTCATCTGCTTGATTGTGAGGTGATGATGACTCCTATGGACTGGAGATTTATCACCGGCATTGAGTTTGAGGGCGAGACAGTGCCTGTCGTGTCTGACATTTTGCCCACCGTAGTTAGATCCCTGTTGGGAGTCCCTCATTCGGCATTCAAGGGTCGGGCAATTCGATATGGTCCCTTGAGTATAGACGCCCAAGACGGGACTTTGCAGTTGCCTTTGCCTGATGATCGGAGGGCTAGAGATCGCATTCTAAGGCGATTATTTTTGTCGATCATCAGGGGTTACTTTGTGGCGAATAACTCGTCGATGGTGTCCTTTGCTTTGATCAGTGCCACTCAGCATGTAGAGCGCCTCGGTGACTTTGATTGGGGCTCCTATACCTTTGCTTATTTTCTCCGGGGCATGCGCCTGCTTTCGGAAGGTGTGACGGAGGCTTGGTTAGGATTCCATCAGTTTTTGTTGGTGAGTACATCTTTCTGTACCTTTTTAATTTTTGCACTTATTTTTGGCAGTCTTGGTCACTGAGGACTTTTGATATTTGCATAGATAGCTTTGGGCATTTGATAGGCTTCCTTGACTGCGGCTCATTTCAGCATTAGGTCTGGAGACCTATCCACGTGGACAGAGATGGAACCACTCTATTTTGATGGAGGTCCCTGTTGCTAAGGGATTCACTCATGCCCGTCTGCAGTTGGAGCTTTTGATGGCAGGCTCGATCACCTGGACGCCGTATACATCCGAGCACTTGACCGTCGGATTTGATGGAGGTTTTCCCACTGGTCGGGAGTTTGATTTATCGACCCGCAGAGTCCCTATATTGACGGAGGGAGGCTAAGAGCTCTATCTTGGAGAGCATGCCATTCGGAGCGTCACATGGGAGATTCGCATTCCCATTGCTCCTCCTGCATGACATCATTGGCCATTGTTCGTGCCTTTGACAGACATCCCTTTGGAGGGTATAGACGACTTTGACCTATTAGAAGGCCCATACAGCTAGGCAGCCTTCTACAGTTGGTGGAGTCCTCGCACTGTTAGGGCTCAGACGCGTGCCACCCATTTTATGGCAAACATGGTGCCGGGGTTCGTGATGATGACGGACTGGATAGCCTATATTAGAGAGCCTACTCATGCAGACCAAATAGCACATCTGACCAGGGAGTTGGACCAGGCTCGTTTCTTTATCAGGCACCTTGGCCAAGATCCATCGGAGGCATCTTCATTTGACCCATCCAGCTCTAGAGTAGGCCCCTCTTCAGGTCCATTCAGTAGCAGTTATACAGGGGCAGATCCTCCCTTATACCGCTCAGATATGCCTGATCCCAGCAGCTTTGTGTAGACAGAGGATCTGGAGCAGGTCAATCGGTTTGATACCGAGGTCTTTGACTTCCTGTGATAGCTATGGCAACTATATTTTTGGTCAGCCACTATTTTGGCTATTCAGCGTCTGTGCCATCATTTTGATAGACCACTGTATTAGCTGGGTGGTGGTACCCCATTTCCCTGTATTCTTCCTTCCACTTTGTACCAATATATAGGGATGATGTATGCAGTGGATAGCTTGTTGTAGATATTTCTATCATCTTTATCTGCTGCATCATGTTTATATCATTGTCATTATGCATGTATCATGTGTATGCATTCAGACAGCTACGATTTAACTTGACCTCTGGACGATCTTGTGATACGGTGCTACAGATGACGACGTCTGCAGTTAGTCGTATAGAGCATTTGCCATGGTTAGAGGTGGCTGGATCATTGCGGTCATGGTATGATAGTCTGCCCTTTCCAGCTAGGGGGACAGTTGACCAGATGCTGGGGCATTCAATGGCCCTTATAGATTTCAGGGTTCTAGATGGCTTTATTGATGGCGTCCTACCCTTATGGGTACCGGAGAGATAGGTATTCCGCATTGGGCGGTGTGAGCTTTCGCCTACTCTGGAAGAGTACCAAAGATTTACTGGCTTGGATTTAAAGTCGCCATGTGCTCGGATGCCTACCAGTGATATGTAGAGACTGTTTACTCGGCTGTCCGGTCTTCGGCAGAGCATAGTCATGGATGAGATCGTTTCAGGGCATGTGATATCCCTTGAGTTCTTGATAGAGCACTATGGCGAGCTTGATAGCTACGACCGTCACGTCGGAGATTTTGTCATTTTTATAGAGGATTGGCAGACAGCCAGGATAGACATATTGTTGATGTGCATTGTGGCGTATGTTTACATGCTATTGCGTTTAGATCACCTTGATGTGGGATTGGTTGTCCTAGTCAGAGCCCTTAGGCAGGGTAGTACCATTATCCCTATGATCTTGGCGGAGACACTGAGGTCGCTCACTTATTGTAGTACCCATCCAGCGAGGTTTTCTGGGGTAGCTCAGTCGTGCTGTATATGTGTTTGATGTCACACATGCTACCGATTGGATCCTTTAAACCTCATGCCTATTATTTTAGCCACGAGTTATCCTCAGTTTACTCCTTCCGTCTACCTGATTGAGTCAACTCAGAGTCCTGGTTAGCATTTTTGTAGAATATTGAGCATCCGTTGGCAGTTTTGTTATGCTCAGGGATGGCGACCCCATTCAGCTTCATTACTCATGTATCTGGCATGGATTATTTACCTTTGGCAGGATTGAGGGGTATGACTACTTATCATCCCTTGGCAGTTATAGAGCAGTTTGATCAGTGGTAGAGTATGCACCATTTTGAGGATTCTGCTGATCAGAGGATGTCGGCTTCATCTATGTCATCGGCCTACTTGGTTAGAGTTTATGAGTGTTGGACTCACAGGGAGAGGGCTGAGTTCTCCAGTAGACATCCGGGTCATTCTTCGGAGTATTCTGCATGGTTAGAGGCAGAGACCGCAGTCGCAATAGCAGAGCTTCATTTACCTCCACTTACGGATTCTGAAGAGGAGGAGTCCATGGAGGATCCTGATTCTCCTACTAAGGATGAGCTATTTGTAGATTTGGTGGTAGCTTTGATTAGCGATCCCCCGGTTATTCCCACAGGGACAGATCCAACTTTGTCAGATTCTCTATTCAGGATGACCTTTGAGAGAGATTAAGCTAGAGCGCAGCTATTGGCTGCCCTGTCTGGCATGTATTTAGCCTTTGCTGAGAGGGATGGTCTCAGGACCGCTTTGGATACAGGATTGATTGAGCGGGAGGAGCTTTTCTCTGCTTTAGATACGACCATTATGGAGCGAGACGAGGTTTGCTCAGCTAGAGATGCAGCATATGTTGAGATTGTGGAGACTTTGATTTCTCGGGATGCAGCTTTTGCAGAGAAGGATGAGGCTATAGCTTCTCGTGATTTCCACATTGCTGATAGTACTGCTCTTTGATCTTACACCCATGGTTTGGTTACCGAGATGAGTGCTTACATTGATGACCACAGTGCCACCTTGCAAATGACTATGGATGTTTTTAGCCCTATGGAGGCTTAGTGGACTACTCTTACAGATGCTCCTCCATCCTTAGAGAGAGATGCCATCATGCTGGTATTGCTGACCCACTTGTCCTTGGGTCCATAGACTAGCTTTATTTTTCCTGCACAGACTAGATCAGCCATTTTTGTTATATACAGGGCACTATGTATATAAAGCAGTTTATATATCAGAGAAATATATTTTTGAGATACTTCCCTGCTTAGATATGTATTGCCATCGCTAAGTGATTACCACTTCCGTCATGACTCACAGTTGTTGATGCATTTTGAGCTTCACCTTGATGGACTGATAGTTGAGGTGTCAGGGGGGTTCCTCAAATGGGTCTGGTAACCAGACAGCTTGACAGCATTTAGCTTTTATTTGTCTTTGGTGTCTTGGAACTGGTCTTCCATTTTTTTTGTTTTTTCTTGAGGGTCAAACCGCGGCGTAGAGGGCTGCCTACGTACTGCCGGGTTGAGGGAGATCAGGTCATTCGTAGTTCTGGTTGTTTAATTGAAGTGGCTTGAAAAGAGGTTATCTGGGGTTTGAATTTGGTTCGATGAGCTTTGGAATTTGATGTTGAATTTGCAGGTTCTTTGGATTTTTACTTGATTTAACCGCACCATAGATGGTTGCCTACGTACTCCCGGGCTAAGGGAGATCAGGTTATTCGTAGTTCAAGCTTCTCTAGTGAAAAGTCGAACCTAATTTGATTTGTAGGAACCAGATGCGGGTATTCATGTGCTTCAAACATAGTACCTTTTCACGATATCTTAATTGATGAGTTGGGGAAATTCGTTCCCGTCCATTTCTTATAGCCTGATGGCTCCCTCTGTCAGCACTTCCTTGACAATGAAAGGGCCTTCCCAGTTTGGGGCAAATTTTCCTTTGGCTTCATCTTGATTGGCCAGGATTTTCTTTAGCACCAAATTATTTTCTTTGAATTATCGGATTCGAACTTTCTTTTTGTAGGGCCTGGCGATCCTTTGCTGGTATAACTGTCCATGGAAAATGGTTGTGGCCCTCTTTTCGTCTATTAGGGACAGTTAATGATATCGGTCTTGCAACTATTGATCTTCGTCCATCTGAGCATCTATTAATACTCGTAAAGACTCCATCTCTACTTCTATGGGGAGGACTGCTTCCATGCCATAGACCAATGAATAGGGGGTAGCCCCAGTAGAGGTGCGCATTGATGTCCTGTAGGCTAACAGGGTGAGAGGTAGCAGGTCAGGCCAGTCCTTGTGATTGGCAGACATTTTTTGCATGATCTTCTTGATATTTTTGTTGGCCGCTTCGACAACACTGTTCATCTTGGGCCGATAAATGACGGAGTTGAGATGCTTGATGTGGAACTTGGCACACAGTTCTACCATCATTTGATTGTTTAGGTTTTTGACGTTATTTGATACGATCACCTCCGGTTGTCCATATCTATAAACGACATTATTTCTGATAAAATTGATGATGACCTCTTTTGTGACTTTAGGAAAAGAGGCTGCTTCAACTCTTTTGGTGAAGTAGTAGATCATGGTGAAGATGAACTGATGACCGTTGCTGGCTTTGGGTTTGACTGGACCTATCATGTCCTTTCCCTACATAGAAAAAGGCCATGGTGCACTCATGTTGTGCAGCTCATTTGGAGGAGCGTGGATGGCATTTCCATGTATTTGGCATTAAAAGAATCTCTTGACGTGATCATCGCAATCAGCTTTGAGCGAGATCCAGTAATGTCATGTTCTGATTATCTTCTTGGCCAGCAAATGGCCTCTCATGTGTGGACCACAGACTCCGCCATGGACTTCATCCATTAGTCTTTGGGCTTGCTCCTTGTCGAGGCATCTTAACAGGCCTATTCCAGCATCCCTTTAATAAAGTGCATCTCCGCTCAGATAGAACTTTATGGCCATTCTGAGAATCCTTTTCTGCTCTTATTGGCTTGCACCAGCGGGTGTAGATCCATCACGGAGATATTCCTTGATGTCTTGAAACCAAGGTTGCTTGACAGGAGGTATTTCGTCTGATACTTCTCCAATGTAGTTCCCGTACGTTGGGGCTTTTTGATTTATGGACTGGATGTTGGGAAACTCGCTCCTGTTGGATATACGAATTAATGAAGCCAACATTGCCAGTGCATCGACAAAGTCATTTCAACCCCGAGGAATGTGGACGAAGGTTATTGCTTCAAACTCCTGGGATATTTTGAGGACTTGCCGATGATATGGCAGCAGATGCAGTTCTTTTGTGAGATACTTGCCGGTGGTTTGTCTGATGACCAACTCTGAATCTCCAAAGACCAATAAGTGTTTGATACCCATAGATTGGGCTAGTTTTAACCCCAGTATACAGCCTTTGTACTCGGCCGTGTTGTTGGTGTTTCCAAATTAAAGTTTGGTAGCCACAGGATATTAATCACATGTACCAGAGATAAGGACTGCCCCAGCTCTGGAACCTTCCATGTTTACCGCTCCGTCGAAATACATTTTCCATGGTTGGACTGTATTTTCTGATTGGAGTTGTTGAATTGTCATGATCCCATCATCTGGGAAATATGTCTCCAGGGGCTCGAACCCTCCTGAAGGTGCTTCTGCTAATTGATCTGCAATGCCTTGGCCTTTGATAGACTTCTGAGTCACGTAGACAATGTCGAACTGCTGTAGAATCAATTCCCACTTGGACAGTCGGCAATTTAACATTGGTTTGTTGAAGACGTATTTTTGAGTGGATCCATACAGGATATTAGATACATCGTATGCCCATGCAAATAATGTTGCAACCTTATGGCAGCCCATGCTAATGCACAGCATGTCTTCTCGATCAGGGTATACTTTTGTTCCCTACTGCTGAATCTTTTGCTGATGTAGTAGATAGCTCTTTCTTTGGTACTATCATCCTTCTGTCCTAGCATACAGCCCATGGCATTGGCATTGACGGACAAGTACATGAATAAGGGGACTCCATCCCTCGGAGGTACCAAAATAGGTGCTTCGACAAGCTGCTTTTCGATGGCAAGGAAGGCTTGTTAACAATCCTCATTCCATTTGATGGAGGAATTCTTCCTTAACAGCTTGAAGATGGGCTCACAGGTTGCTGTGAGCTGGGAAATGAACCGACTTATGAAATTGATCCTTCCCAGGAATCCTCGTATCTCCTTCTCTGTAAGAGGCACGGGCATTTCAAAAATGGCTTTGATCTTGGCAGGGTCTAACTCAATGCCCCGATTGCTCACTAGAAATCCTAACAGTTTGCCTGCCTTGAAGCCAAAAGCACATTTAGCGGGATTTAGCTTGAGGTTGTACTTGTGCAACCTGTTGAACAGCTTCCTGAGATGATCTATGTGATTGTCCTCCCTCCGAAACTTGATGATGATGTCGTTAACATAGACTTCTATTTCTTTGTGCATCACATCATAAAAGAGGGCCATCATGGCTCGCTGATACGTTGCTCCAGCATTGATGAGGCCGAAGGATAGACATCGGTAGCAAAAAGTTCCCCAGGGAATGATAAAAGCTATTTTCTCCCTATCTTCTTTAGCAACCATGATTTGATGGTAACCAGCAAAGCAGTCTACGAAGGAATACATACCGTACTGTGCAGTATTGTCAATCAGGATGTGGATAAACGGTACTGGGAAATTATCCTTGAGACAGGCTTTGTTTAGATCCTGGTAATCAACGCAGACTCGTACCTTCCCTCCTGGTTTAGGCACGGGGACTATGTTTGATAGCCATTCGGGATATGTTGATACCATGATGATCCCGGCTTTGAATTTCTTAACGATTTCTTCTTTAACTTTTAAACTCCACTCAGGTTTCAATCGTCTGAGCTTCTGTTTGACTGGTTTGAACCCTTCTTTGATGGGCATCCGATGGATGATAATTTCTATGGATAGACCAATCATATCTTCATGCGACCATGCAAATACATCTTGGTACTATGTTAGGAGTTCGATCAGGTCAGCTTTTTGATCAGAGGTGAGGTCTAAACCTATTTGGATTTCTTTGATGGTTTCAGAGGTTCCTATGTTGATGGTGGAGGTTTGATCGAGGTTTGTCTTTGACCCATTCCTTGATCTCCTCTGGCACCTCATAGTCATCTTCTTCCTCTTGATCAAGATCCGTCAAGTTGAAGCTCAATCTTGCAACACAGTTGGAGTTATGTTGACAGGTTGGCATCTCATCAGCAGAGACACATATCCAATGCTTGGGTCCTAAAAATAAAAATGCTTTCATGAATATATACAACTACTTAAATACACATAGCATTTGTAAAGCATGACAAAAGTTACTGCTCTAGCTATGCAATCAAAAGTAAGCAGTAAATGAAAGCATAATTAAGGGCAGATTGACTGGCTGTCCCTTTACCCTTTTCGACTGAGGCAAGGGACACTGCTCCAATTGTCCAGTGTTAGATCCTTATGGATAGGGATGATGCTGGAAGTGTGCTCGTCTGTCTCGTCTTGAATGACAACTGAGACATCCTTTAGGATATGGCCGAGGCTTTTCTGGGGATTGTTCCTCTGTTTGCAGTGAGAAAAGTGAGCACAATCTTCATCGTCACTATCTGGGATTTCATCATTCATCTCTTCGTAGTTGATAATGACTTTCATGTTAGCGAATGGGTCTCGTCCTCCGTACAGGATCTTTTCTTTTCCCTTTTCGCTATCTGCCTCAGGCTTGAGGGCTTTCCTTTCATGGACAGGTATGACCGAAGGAAACAGCATGGCTGATACTGTAGTTAGGATTTTTCTCACAAGTTTCATCCATTCGGCATTTGTGAGGTCTGGGAGCAGAATTGTGGAGGCATGAGCCTTGGGATGTTTGTGTGGATTTCAGTGGTTTGATCCGGATAAGTATCCCAATCCTGCACTTCCCATCTGACTTGGGATTTGAATTGGCATCTTAATGCCGTGCTTGTTTTTTCCTAACCCTTCTCCAGGCTGGAAACCCGCAGCTACCATTTCTTGGCCCACTGTCATTACTTCAGTGGAAATTTTAGGCTTTAGGGCTGGTGCCCCAATCGATAGATATTGAATATCGCTTACCTCGAGAGCTTGAAAACTTGCAGGCTCAACCCCGTCGTCCAGGCTAATTATTGGCATGTCCCCATGTATGTGAGTAGGGTATTTCGGTTCGGCATTCACTGTGATGAGACTGTCGTTGATAATGTACTTGAGTTGCTGATGGAGGGTGGATGGAACAGCCCCGGCCATATGGATCCATGGCCTGCCCAACAACAGGTTGTATCCGGTGGCTATGTTGAGCACCTGGAAAGATACGTAGAAGGTGTGTGGACCAATTTCTAGAGGAATCTTGATTTCCCCCATAGCCTGGCGACGAGATCCATCGAAAGCCCGGATAACCATGTGATTGGCTTTGATCTAATTTGGATTGATCTTCATTCTTTCCAACGTGTCGTATGGACAAATGTTGAGGGAAGATCCTCCATCAATAAGCACTCCTCCGATCACGTATCCGGAGGACATAACGGCTATATGCAGGGACTTGTGGTGGCCCCTTCCCTCAGCCGGGATATCATCGTCTTTGAAGAAAATCACATTGTTGTTGAAAATGTGTTCTATCACGTGACAGAATTTCTCTGTGTCTACCGTGTATGGCAAATGAGCTTCTTCTATTACCTTCACTAGGATGTTACGGTGATCCTTTGATGATAGGACTAAGTCCAAGATGGATATTTGCTTGGGTGCTTCTTTCAAGCCTTGCATTATCTTGATTTCATTGTGTCCCATATTTTTGAGGAACTCTTTTATCTTTTCTTCAGCCACCCTTTCTTTTGCTTTGGTAACTGGTTTAATCACCAACTGAGGCAAGTACAATGGATTATCCTTTGACAGGATGGAGATGTTGTTTGAATTAGAGCTTTCAATGTCCCCGTATTTCCAATGGACCTTCTTCAGACTGAGGATTGGATACTGAGGCCTGAAGGGTAAAATTAGAGGCTGAGGTGCAGCCACCTTCACAGGATTTTGGACTTCTTGGACCCCTTTACTTGTCAGTACCAGGGGTGTGATGATTGATTCTTTATCACAGGATATGACAGCTACTGTGTCCTGATACCATGCATCGGGGATCCAGAGGCTATCTTTATTTGTTATGTCGAGGATTTGATCTCCTCTGATTAGGTCACCTTTCTCAATCAGGTCTTGAATTAGGTTACGAAGTGCCCAACATTCTTCTGTATCATGGCCGGGAGAGTTGGAATGGTACTGACATATTTGGTCAGGTTTGAATTTTCTGGATTGAGGGTTCAGCTGAGGTAGCAAGTTTTCAACCATTCCCTCGTTGATCATCATTTGTAGGATTTCTTCCATTAACTGGTTCAAATTGGTGAAATTCCTTTGAAATAGGAATTTCCTATCTGCTTGGACACTTGCTTCTTCGATCCCCTTGTCAGTCCAGGGTGTAAGCTCACAAGTTCGGCTATAATCTTGATTAGAATTAACTTCCGCTGGAGGAGAGCGATTGCCAATAGATTGATGGATTTGATTCAACATCTTTCTGGTGAGTTGATGTTGGTAGACGACCAGTTCAGCTAACTACTCGACTTGTTCCTTGATAGACTTTATTTCTTGCTCTATCAGGAATTATTTTTCAAAAGCTTCCCAACTCATTGGGCTGATGTTGTTGGATTGAGTTGATTCTTCAACATAGTAGAGGTATTTGGATCCTTCTCCACTCGAAGTGTTGATTATGTTGACACTCTCCTCCTTGTGTTGTGGGAGAGGGTTATCTTGGACATGCGGTTGATCGGGCTTTGTGACCACAATTTCTCTATTATCAATCAAATCTTGGATCTTGTGCTTGAGGGACCAACAATCTTGGGTGTCATGACCCGGTTATCCAGAATGATAAACACATTTCTTGCTAGGGTCAAAGTTCCTTGCATTAGTGTTAGTGGGCGGAAGGAGTTAGCCAATCTTCTTCTGAGCTGTCAGAAGTTTGAAGATGTTCCCAAGTGAATCCCCTAGTGGAGTGAAAGTCCTTCTGCGTCTGACCTCCATGATTTTCTGGAATGAAGGATTTGAAGGCTGTGTTGCAGCCTGGAAAGGGGTATAGTTCCTCCTTTGAATGGGCGTATTGTTCGAATTACTGCTTAAATTTTGTCCTTGTAACACCAAGGAAACTTTCTCATCTTTCTTTTTGTGGACCCTTCGGGGATTACTCCTCTAATTTTTGGATTGAATATGCTCAGCAACAGCTTCGAGTGCTGTTAGGTCTTTTATTTTTGTGGACTTGAGTCCCATTTCGGCCATTTTGCTTGTGTTTGATCATTTCAGAGAAAGGTTTTCCTATGCCTGCTAGGACCCTTTCATAATAAGGACCTTCTTGAATATTGATGAAAGTCATGACTATTTCAGATTTAGTTATAGCTGGGGTGACTTGTGCTGCGACCCGTCTCCATCGTTGGGCATATTCTGAATGATTCAGTGTTATTCTTCTTGATTTTGGTAATTTGATATCGATCTGGAGCTAGTTGAGATTGGAAACTGTACTGGCTGAGGAAGGCATGGGCCAATTCTTCCCAACTGCGGATTTTGGAGTTGTCCAGACGGGTATACCAGGCTCTGGCTTCTCCAGTTAAACTCTTCTGAAATAGCTGCATTCGAAGTTTCTCGTCCTTAGCATAGGATCGAGTTCTCCGATAAAAACTTTCAGGTGTGTGTATGGATCTCCCAACCCATCATATTTCTCGAACTCGGGGGTTCTAAATTTCTCAGGATAACGAGCCCAGGGGAATATGCAGAGGTCGGAATAATTCACACTGCCAAATGCCCCAGTCCCTTTGATAGACCGGAGAGTTTCTTCCATTTGTTGCATTTTCTTGAGAATGTCAGCAGCTTCCTGTTCTTTACTTAGGATGGTATTTTTGGAGTTTTGTTGATTGTATCCTGGTTCTGGGGTCCAGGGATCTGAGTTTTGGCCTTTTTTGTATCTTGACTGTCAGCACTACTACCAGATGCTCCTGGTTCTGGATGAGTTTGAGATTGTTTCTCTTTGAAGGCCTTGCTTTGCTCTCGAAGAAAATCGGCTAGCTCGGCTATCTGATTTTTCAATCCTCCGAATTCTTCCCTAGACACAGGGGTGGATTCTAGTGAAGCACTTGAAGCTATGTCCGTAGATGGACTGTGTGCTTTTCTGGCCTTTGATCTGGTGATGGGACCAATTTTTCCCTACCTACACCAAAACGTAGGAGTGTCAGTTCCCTGTGGTAGGTAATGACTGGATGCATTTATGATGTGTGTTTTTTAAGTTTATCCTGCAAAACCGAGGTTAGTTGTTTTGATGGCAGGATGACAGGATATTTGACAGGAAAGTAAATCTTTCATTATTATCATTTACATTGTGCTCCTCAGTAATCGGAGACTTGACATGGAATTGAAAGAAGAAGGTATGAAGAAGCATCCCATCGGATTCGGTTGATCAGAAGCTGACCTATCTTAGGTTACTCTCGCGGCTTTTGTTTCGGCATGAAGGTTCCCAGATCATCGCAATCTACTAGAAGGAAAATTAATCCGATCGTTCAATTGGAGAGAATCTGGGTGGTGTATTTTCAGGAAGCAGCCCCGGAGACTTAGTCGTCCTCAGAGTCCTTACTTATCACCGACCGGGTTGGCCTTCGGGTGGAGGGACTCACAGCAGACATTCAACTACATCGGCCTCACCGCATATGCATGCAATGATAGTTCATGCGAAGCACTAATATAGGTGCGAAGAACTAAAGCATTCATTCTCATTCATTCAATATAAAGGCATAGCATTCATAGATTCAATGAAAGATGCAGCATTCACTCATCCATTGACTGTGGAAACGCAGGATTTCACGCATTCAATAGTTTTGAAAGGAAAATGTTTGAAAAGATTAAAAGCGGCCTAAGCCCTCTACTGTCCCCAGCAGAGTCGCCACCTGTCGATGTTGGAAAATTTAAGAAATACCGCGGTCGGTTGATAACCCGGTTTTCCTCAAATCGATCTTCTTAAGTTATCTCTACCCATATTCTTTTTATTGCAAAAAAGATTTTGAAGGATTTTTTAGGAAAGAGGCCAACATGTGTATATGTCGACGATTTGATTTAAATAAAGTCGCCAGTTGGTAGTTTTGAAAATGGTTGTACCAACTCAACCGAATTTGATTTGAAAAGAGGCCCAATTGCTGGACACTGTCGAAACTTGATCTTTGAAATTAGATTTTTGAGTTCGGGGGCTTGGTTAAGTGTGGGGAAGGTGTTAGGCACCCCACTGACTCCCGTGTAAACACGGTACCGCAATCTTTTCAATATTTCCCTTAAAACTGGAATGCTTGAGTGAATGCTGTTTGAAAATTGGGCCTTTGGATTGATTGAAAGCTTTGACAGGCTTCGTTGAGCCTATATACGAAGGGTTGAATTTTGAAAATCAGTCTTTGATTTGATTTGCAAAAGCATTTAATTTGATTTTTTGCAAAAGCTTTTGAATTGAATTAACAGTGATGTCATGAAAGATGGTTTTATCAAACCCTTATGCTGACATAGGAATTGAAGCATATCGCTACTCTCAATTTTATCTTTATAGCCTTAAGGCTGCATGCAAATAGTGATTTGTTGATTTGCGAAGCATCCTCGATCATAGAAATATAAAATGTCGGTCTCCTCATGGGTATGAAAACCATCAGGGACGCTGACATGACAATCCATATTTTCACTGTGTTGAGACCTTAAATCCGGATAACAGTTTTAAGGTCTGTGCATGTACATTTTACAGAAAAACTGGCAGGGTACATCTATAAATCAGAGTTTGTCCATCGTGGGAATCAGATTCTGATCAGTTTGATCATGAATCCCACGATTCCTAGGCTCACATATGAGTGGCTAGAAAACCTGCACAGTTTGAATTTGTACAGAAACAGATAAACATCCTAAGATAGCTAGAACCAGGGATTCATTCAGTAAATCCCGGTCCGCATGGCCAAAGCGTTTCATTCCCACTAGATAGCGATCTAAGGGACGTGAGGTTGCTTTTGAAGCTGAAACTATAAAAATAACTAGATTTAAAGAAATCTCAGCCATTATAGCTTCCAGGTTTTGTCGGGACCTGTTTGAACCGTTGAAAGCTAGAATTGGCGAGATTTGGATAAATCTAGTCCGCCCGCAAATAAGTCAGTGCAAATTCATATACAAATGAATGCCAAATGCAACAGTTGAATAAATTGAGTAAAGTAATATATATAGTTAAATATATATAAAAGTTGTAAAAGGGCGATGGGTTTTCACTCGCAAGCCCGGACTGGAATTGAAATATATATATATATATATATAAACTGTAAATAGCAACAAAATAATCCAGGCTGTGACAGAAATAAAAAATATATATATATAAACAGTAATAAGGGCGATGGGTTTTCACGCCTGTGCCCGTATTGAAATTGAAATTGACAGAAAAATAGTCACCCAGTGACTGGGGAGAGCCACCCAGTATGGGGAAGTGTGCAAAAGCAGTAAAATGGCCACAAAATAGTTCAGGCCGACTGAAAATATATAAATATATATATATATATAATATATAATATATATATATATATATATATATATATTGACAAAAATGTAGTCAACCAGGACTGATATGAGTACCAGTGATGGTGAAAGTCGCTTATATATGCGTAAATATATATAAAAGCTGTAAACTACCTCGGATTTGACATCCGGGCTTGACAGAATTAAAATGGTAGTATATTTATAGTTAAATATGTACAGAAAAAGGCCAAACCCGGACTGAGAAGATAACCCAGTCCAGCGACGTTGCCAAAATATGCGTGCTAGTGCATTGAAGCTACTAGAGTTAACAGATAGTCAATCCGAGTTGTAGAAATGTTAAAAACGGAGTTTATGTACAAAAATATATCAATTTTTGATGAAAACGGCCACGAAACTAAGTTTCGTGCATACTTAGAAGATGAAACTTTGTGTGCAAGTGTAAAAGCAGTGCAAAGTAGTAGTATTGACTAGCTGATCGTAAAAATACTTACAATGGGTTGCAATACGGGCTTTTTGCCAACTCGTAGGCTTTAAACGTCCAAATCTACTGGCGGTTTTTGATATGTGGTAGTATATGGGTATATCTACGTGTTGGAGTGAAAATATTTGGGTTTGAAAGGGGTGTAAAAGTTAAAAAAATAAAACTGGCAGAGCTTCGTTGCGTTCTGGCTTTTTTTGAAATGAACGGGGGGGGGCATGTTTATTTATAGGCTAGGGAGCCTCCACTCTACCTGCGACAGCCATAGTTAGAGCTGCGGCTCCCCTAGGTGGGGCCCACGTGCCCGGCTTGGTCGTCTCGAAGTACGTGCACTCCGTGCAATGCAATGTCAGGTCGAAAACTTTTTAACTTTTGATCGGAGGGTCCGTTTGAGGCGTGAGATACCTTTTCGGAAAGCTCTCGCAGAGAGTGTCGCAATGACATGGAAAAAAAATATTTTTCGGGTCCAGAAAGACGGGTTCATAACCAGGTGTTCAATTTCTCGCAGTTTTTCTGTTGAGCTGTCTTGCATAGTTGCCACTCGGGATCGTCGTTAGGGTTCATTATGACTTTGGCGGCATCAATTTGGCTTGAGTTTGACTGAGTCAGTTGAGATTTGATGAAATAACTGTTATACCCCTCCCAGGGGCTGCCTATAGTGTTGGCATGGTCGCTGGTTGACTTTCGGGAGCTGATTCCAAGACTTGGATCTCAGTCGAGTCTTTTGACCTCAGGGTTGTCTCTGAGGCTGACGTGGTCATTTTAGGTTTTGCTCTGGAGTTGTTGTGATGCTTCAGGTTGATGTCTGAAGTTGACCTGACGTCCCGGGTTGAGACCGGGGATGACCTGCACTTCCCGGGTTGAGACCGAGGTCGAGTTTGACTTCTCGGGTTACTGTCGGGGATGAACTGTGTTTCCTGGATTGAGACCGAAGATGGCTTGACATGTCCTCGGTTGATGTTGAGGTTGCCTTGACTTCCCGGATTGAGACCAGGGTTGACTTTACGGCCCGATATTAAGGTCGGGGTTGATTGGTACCTCCCGGGTTGCTGCCGGGGTTGAATTGACTTCCCGGGTTGAGATCGAGGTTGATTTTGACTTTTCGGGTTGAGACCAGGGTTGAGCTTGAGGATCTGATTGACTGTCGAAACGTGATTGATGGTCCGATTGACTGTCGGAGCTTGATTGATGGTCTGATTAACTATCGGAGCTTGATTGATGGTCTGATTAACTGTCGGAGCTTTATTGATGGTCCGATTGCCTGTTGGAGCTTGATTGATGGTTCGATTGACTTGTCGGAGCTTGATTGATGGTCCGATTGACTATCGGAGCTTGATTGATGGTCTGATTGACTGTCGAAACTTGCTTGATGGTCTGATTGACTGTCGAAACATGATTGATGGTCCGATTGACTGTCGGAGCTTGATTGATGGTTCGATTGACTGTCGGAGCTTGATTAATGGTCCGATTAATTGTCGAAACTTGATTGATGGTTCGATTGACTGTCGAAACTTGATTGATGGTCTGATTGACTGTCAAAACTTGATTGATGGTCCGATTGACTGTCGGAGCTTGATTGATGATCCAATTGACTGTCAAAGCTTGATTGATGATTCGATTGACTGTCGGAGCTTGATTACCGATATTGGGTATCAAATTTAGGCTGAAGAACCGGCGTTGGTGGCCGAATTTAGATTAATTGACGATTTTGCCCTCCTACCTGGTTAGTATTGGGGCAAGGAAAATTTTGTGTGTCTACAATAATAATCCTAATAATAATAATAATAATAATAATAATAATAATAATAATAATGAATTGATTTAGTACAAAACTTATTCTTTGAGATAATGTAACAGTTAGGCTTGTGGTGGTTGAGTGGTCTCATGTCCAAAATTTCAAATTGAGGTTTTGGGTTCAAATCTGGGGAGAACTATATTTTTGGCAATTAATTTGGAAAATGTCCACGTCAGCGGTGCCACATAGGCAGGTCAATGCACATGTGGCACCTGAAACTCCATATCCAAATTTTTGAATAAAAAGGGCTCAATTTGCGTTGACCAAAAGAAAGGGGCTCAATACCCAAAAACACCTAAAGTTCAGTAACCACCTTTGCATTTTACCCCTTTTGTTGCTTCATGTATCCTTTTGCATAAAAGTGTATATTCTTGCAATAGTGATGTTGGAGGTTTAGGAAAAGCTCCTTAATTCCTAACCAACCCTCCTTAAAAACTAAAATCGACGGCAAGAATTTATATTATACTTTTTTCGCCCAATAAAAGATGACCTGAGCAAAATTATGCAAAAATAAATAAATAAATAAATATTGGAATTAAAAATAAGATTAATTTCATCTTAGTGGACCTATGAGTATGATTCATATTTCTATCTTTTTTAAAAAGTAAAAGACCCCACTTAAGTATTTTAAGAGTAAAATAGTATTCATACAATATTTTGAATTTATATTGTATACTTTAGACATATTTTGATGGTAGACTTGACAAAAGTGTCCCAAACCCACGGGTCAGCCTAACCTGCCCACAAAAAAGGGCTTTGGATTTATATTTTTAAGCCCAAAAAATCCTAATTCTTTTTAGCCTAGCCTATATTAACTTGACCATGAGTTGGCCAACCCAAATCAGTCTAGCCCTCGGGTAGACCGGCCCATTCATGGCCAGTCCACATGTAGTACATTTGCTTTAGGATTAATTACATATTTTAGTACATTTTTAGAAATAATTACAATAATGGTGCATTCATAAAATAATTATAAAAGTAATACACTTTCTCATATTTATTTATAAAATTAATGTAATTAGGATTCCTTAATTTAAGGGATTAGTATTGGTGGGCTGACATGACAAATTAGTGTCCCAATTAAAATATTGTTCCCGTATTTTCGATCGGGTGATTTATTTTTGAAACGCGTGATAACCGCCCTTATCATTTGTCTGGGTTGTTTACTGTAGGACTCTTCAATTAGAAAACTTTATTCTGCTTATTGGAAACCCTTATTACTTTCTTCTATCCGTGCTTTCTTCTTATACATTAATCGTCACTGGTGATTTGTTCTTCATTTTCGTGATCGTTATTGGTTCAGTTGTTCGTCATTATCGTACTTACTCGGTATCGCTGCTGCACAGTGGTTTATTTTCTTCTGTTTATTCTCTTTTCTGGTTGCAGTGAAGGAGTTATAGAAATCTAATATACTTGTTACCGATTGATCATTACAGGTGAGTATTGGATCAATAGTTTAATGTATTATTTATTAAAGTAGTTTATTAACAGAATGGAGTTTTGATTGTTTGGGTTTGTGTTGTATTTATGTTTTGTACAGAATGGTTGATACAAGGAAGAAGGATGGAAAGAGGAAAAGAATCACGGAGGGTGATTCTGTTAAGGATTTGAAGAAGTTTGCTATGGCGAGGAAGGGGAAGAATGTAGGTGACAAATCTAGTACGAAGGATAATAGGTTGGTGATACATGGTGATATAAAGTCTACTGAAGTGCAATTGGAGTCTGATTTTGATGTCCTTGTAATTAAAACTGAAGGTGAAGTTCATAGCCGAAAAATAATTCCCAGACAAAAAATTCTAAAGGTGTGCTAATTTAAATTCTGTTATTGTTAGTATCATATTATGGTTTGGTTACTTCTTTATGTTTTGGTTACTGTGATCTTATGATTTGGCTACCATTATTGTGCCCTCAATGTGGGATTTTGGTTACTTTTATATATTGTTCTAGTTACTATATAATTATTTAGTATACATGGGTTGCCTAAACTGGGTTTGGTCTACATGTTGTTTCTTTCTTGGTTACCATTAAATTCTTTTTTGGTTACTATCATATAACTGTTTGGTTACTTCTTTATTATGTTTTGGTAACTGTTATCTTATGATTTGGCTACTATTATTGTGCCCTCAATGTGGGATTTTGGTTACTTTATATTTTGTTATGGTTACTATGTAATTGTGTAGTATACATGGCTTGCCTAAATTGGATTTGACTACATGTTGTTTATGTTTTGGTTACCATTAAATTCTATTTTGGTTACTATAATATAACTGTTTGGTTACTGTTTGATTATGTTATGGTTACTGTTATATTATGATTTGGCTAGTATTAGTGAGCCCTCAATGTGGGATTCTGGTTACTTTTATATTTTGTTATGGTTACTATGTAATTGTTTAGTATACATGGCTTGCCTAAACTGGGTTTGACCACATGTTGTTTCTGTTTTGGTTACCATTAAATTCTATTATGGTTACTATCATATAACTCTTTGGTTACTGCTTTATTATGTTATGGTTACTGTTATATTATGATTTGGCTACTATTATTGTGCCCTCAATGTGAGATTTTGGTTACTTTTATATTTTGTTATGGTTACTGTGTAATTGTCTAGTATACATGGGTTGCCTAAACTGGGTTTGACTACATGTTGTTTCTGTTTGGGTTACCATTAAATTCTGTTCTGGTTACTATCATATAACTCTTTGGTTACTTCTTTATTATGTTATAGTTACTGTTATAATATGATTTGGCTACTATTATTGTGCCCTCAATGTGGGATTTTGGTTACTATGATATCATTTGGTGGTTACTAGGTAACTGTTTAGAATATAAATATTGATTAGATTGGTTACCAATGACTGTTTAATTCTGATTTTGATTATTTGCATATATGGGATCTTTATTATCCGGAACGCAATAGAAATTTCACTAGGAAAATAATATATTGGTGTGACATAGAAGTCCCCAGTATTATTATGAAGAAACTGAACCAAAGTCAGTTGGACAAGTTTAAGACGTCATGTTTTGGGAATTTTCTTGATTTTGGTGAACACCAAATGTATTCCCAGATTCTTCACCATGCTCTTGTGAGGGAGGTTCACCAAAGGGATGACGGCAAAATGTGATTTCTATTCGGGGAGAAAAGGATCAGGTTTGGTTTGCTAGAGTTCTGTCTGATTTTTGGTTTGAGATGGCAAGGTGAGGATGACATAACTGCATACAAAGGTATGGAAAATCTGTTGGTGGATAAGTTTTTTGGGGACGAGGCTGTGACGTGTAGTAGCATAGGAAGGGTATATCGGGAGGCAATTTTTGATGATGATGATGAGGCTGTGAGGATGTCGATGATTCTGTTGGTGTGTAATTTCATACTATCGACCGTTTCTGATAACTATGTGGATGGGTCATTGATTAACTTTTTATGTTTTGGCGATGTTAGTAGTTATCCTTGGGGGAAAGTGACATTTGAGCAGACAAAGTACTCTTTGTCGAATGCTTTGAAGGGGCACTTGAAGAAGGGAACGAATGGGGGTTGGATATATAATTTCTATAAGGAGCATTATACTAAATCTTACAAGTTGAATGGACTGCCTTATGTCTTCCAAGTTTTCTTGTTTGAAACCATTCCGACATTAAAAGCTCGGGGTATATGTAATGACGAGCATCCGTCGGATGTTCGATTATTTAGATGGAAGGAACTAGTGAAGGCCCCCACAAATGACAAGCTGAACAAGCTAGTATTTGGTTCTGGACAGGTATGCAGGTTACTAATAACAATGTAGTTGATTACCTTTAGTTATACAATTGGTTACTGATTATATTTTGTGCAGGTTACTAATAACAATGTAGTTGGTTACCTTTATATACACATTTGGTTACTGATTATATTATACGCATGTTACTAATAACAATGTAGTTGGTTACCTGAATATACACAGTTGGTACTGATTATATTTTATGCAGTTTACTAATAACAATGTAGTTGGTTACTTTTATATATATAGTTGGTTACTGATAATATTTTATGCAGGTTACTAATAACTATATAGTTGGTTACCTTTATATACACAGTTGGTTACTGATTATATTTTATGATTCTTTATGTACTATTTTTTTTATTTTAATTGTACAATGTTTGTTAGATGCTATATTAAAGTGTACTTAATGTTTTTCAGCTGAGGATAAAAAGCTTGATTCCCACGGCTAAGGAGAAGGATCATTTGGATTTGGGCGGCATTCACTTTTTCAATGGGAACGATGCTGATAAGAAGGTGGAAAAAAATGTGAAGGTTGAAGACGTTGGATTTTCTATATCTAACGTTAAAGATGCAATTGATGCACTGTTTAGGCCGTTGGAAAAGAAAGTGTCTAAAATTAAGAAAGACATTGGAAAATTGTGGGCTGATATTAGGGATGAAATGCAGATTTTACACGTTTAGATATGCAGGGACTTTAGGTTCATAATTCAAAAGGAGTTACGCGGGAACAAAGGTGATGGGGACGACGATGACAAAGAAGATGATGGTGATTCTGATGATGATTCTGATTCTGATTCTGATGATGCTGGTGGTGGTGATGCTGATGATGCTGCTGAGGATGGTGATGGTTTGAAAGGAAAGGAGAATGACGATGATGAGGATGGTTCAAAATTGAATTTGAATGATGATGGTGACGATGGGTCGAAAGTTGATGAGAAGAAGGATGAGGATGAAATTGAAATTGTTAAAGAGGTTGAACATGATGTTCTGATGGAAGAGCCGCACGCTGATGAGGATGATGATGGTAAGAAAGGAAAGGAGAATGACGATGATGATGATGGTTCAAAACTGAATGAGAATGATGATGGTGACGATGGGTCGAAAGTCGATGAGAAAAAGGATGAGGATGAAATTGAAACTGTTAATGAGGTTGAACGTGATGTTACGATGGAAGAGCCCTATGAAATAAAAAAACGATGATGAAGAAAATGTCAAGGTTAGACATATTTGTTTGTTTTTTTATGTGTTATATGTGTTTTGTTTTAATGATTAATTAGTTATTTTTTATTTTTCACAGATTGGCAAGAACAATGATATGCCATCTTTTGATATATTAAGCCAATATACTGGGAAAGAGCTTGTTGTATATGTTGCTGCTGAGGTTAGTGTTATAATGACATGCCATCTTTTTATTACATGCTATTTAGGTTTTGGTTACTATTATATTGTGGTTTGGTTACTATTATTTATGTTATGGTTACTATTATAATGTGGTTTGGTTACTATTACATTGTGTGGTGGTTACTATTATATTATGGTTTGGTTACTATTATATTTTGTGTTGGTTACTATTATAATATGTTCATTATAGTCAGTCGGCTATTGTTCAGTCAGTTTGTTATTGCATATATTAGTTAACTGCATGTGTTTGGGTTGAAAATCTAATTGTATCTGTTACCTTTTCTGTCAATTGATAAAGGGGGATAAATACGAGGCAGAAAGTAGGTCTGCACTTGATCAAATAGTATTAACCACTCAGGACATAGCTCAGTGTGCTAAGGTGGAGAGAAGCGCCCATAAACCCGGTGGTAGACCGGTCCGTGAAACTGCAAAGAGTGCCATTTTGCGGACTCTATATATGACAAAGTTTGGATCAGCTGGTTCATCTTCTACCGTCGTGGGTGCTACTCAAATACTTACAGGTCTTTATGCATTCCCAAAAGTATGCATGGCCATGCCGTCAAAATATGAAGAGGCATTGTTTGATCAATGGTTTAGGATTGGACTAAACAACAGGAAAGGGTTTGTTTTTTGTTGTTTAACAATGGTATAGTTTTTTATAAAATAAATAAATTTGTTTTTCTATAGAAACAAATGGTTACTATTAAATAAATGTTCTAGTTACTATTATGTTGTGTTCTGGTTACTGCTTTATCATGTTCTGTTTACTATTATATTATGATTTGGCTACCATTATTGTGCACTCAAAATAGGATTTTGGTTACTATCATAATATATTTTGATTACTATGTAATTGTTTGGTATACACAGGTTGCTTAAATTAGTTTTGATTACATGATGTTTCTGTTGGTTTACTATCATATTATATTTTGGTTACTGTTATATTAGGTTTTGGTTACTACTATATTATGTTATGGTTACTATTATGTTATATTTGGTTTCTGTTAATGTTCCAGCGAAGTAAAGTGTTGGTTACTATTATATTATATTTGATTACTAGGTATTTGTTTAGTACATTCAGGTTGCTTAAATTGAGGTTGATTACATGATGTTTCTATTTTGGTTACTATTAAATTATGGTCTGGTTACTATTATTTTATGTTTTGGTTACTGTTATGTTATGTGTTGGCTACTATTTGATTATGGTTACTATGTTATTATTTGTTGGTTACCAGGTAACTGTTTACAATACAGTGGTTGATTAGATTGTTAATTATTGACTATTCAAGTCTGATTTGGGTAGTGTGTATACTAATATGGTAATTTTTAATGTTAGCGTGTATACTAATATGCTTTTATATTGAAGGACTGACAAATTCCCCGGAAACAACGACAAAATTGAACCTGCATTTATATTTGGGGCTGTCCCAATATCATCCAAAATGTGGTTCTACAAATTGAAAATTCCTGGACAGTGGTTAGATGACGATGTGAGTTCTTTTTTTTTCAAATTCTGTTGTGATAGTTATGGTTACCTTATTTAGCTGGTTTAGTAACTAGTGTTAACAGTGCTGGTTACCTTTATTACAGATTTATATTTTTTTAGCAGCTGTTAATATCTTATGTATTTTGTTTTTTTTGGTTCAACACATCAATATTGCATTATACTACTTCTGTAAATTGGCCAGACACTCCGACAGTGTTCAGATAAGGGCAACTACCACAGACTATTGGTTTCATGGCAAGATGACTGCTCTTTTTGAGGAATACACAAGTAAAAATACAGATAAGAGTATCCTGTCTGGGGAGGGTGATGTTGCTGAATACATCCATGGGTTGTTCATGGATGTGAACACACCATGGGTCAATGTTGATTACGTGTTGTTCCCCATTCACATGTCATCACCGGATCACTGGTTTTTGCTGACATTTGATGTTCATCGCAGATGTTTAAAAGTTTAAAATTCTCTGCAGCCAAACAGGAGAACAATGCAGACAAAAATTATGGTTGTTTGTGAGCCCTATATCTTCATGCTACCCACAATACTGCATAAGAGTGGTTTTTGGAGGGATAGGTCTTATATTGACTTTAGTAGTGAACCGTATCGTAACAAGGATGAAGATGATATAATTGAATTAGAATTTGCAGAGGGGGTACCTGAACAAACTGAGGGGTAAGGTTTACATTGTTTTCATTTCTTTAATTATTACATCTAGTATGATTTTAGTTTTATTTTGTTTGTTTGTGCAGTGATTGTGGGATGTTCACGATTTGTTTTGCTGAGCATGTTATTCACCATAAGTTTGCTGAAATTCCTAGTCCATTCCCCATTCCGCAGTATCAAAAGAAATTATGCACAAACCTCTATATGCATGCTAGGAACAAACAGTTATAGGGATACAAGTTTGATAGAGAATTTTTAGGAAGATTTGTACCAGATTTTGATTAGTTCGGTTGTCGTTATCTTGTCCTTCTGAATTGTGTTTCGTACATTGGTTTTTGTTGGATATCCATAACCATTTGTTATGGTTATTGAGTTTTTAATGTTTATTGCAGCTTATGTAAATGGGATTACATATTTGATTATATTACCAGTGATTTGACATTGTTTGTTGGTTCGTATTTGCTACTTATAAGTTGTGTCTGATACATTGTTTGAACGGTGCAGTTGGTAACCAAACCTGCATAGAAGGGTAACCATTTTATTTTTTGTTAGTAACCAGATAGTTACAAGCTTGTATCAGGACATATATCAAGTGTTAAATGTACATGTGAGAGTGTCCCATTTATCTAGCTGATTGATACTTATAAATTACATACTTATAAAAATTATTTGGAAGTGGTTCAGTTGGTAGCTAAATCTGCATATAGAGGTAACCATTTTAGTTTTTGTGACCAAATTTACATAAAAATGTTTCAGAATAGTATCCATCAGCTATTTCAATTGAAATGTTAGATTGGTATCCAAACCTACATATAAGGTAACCATTTTAGTTGTTGTTAGTAACCAGATAGTTATAAGCTTGTATAAGGCTTGTTATCAAGTGTTAAATGTATATATTTTATTTATACCCTGTCATCGTGATGGAATCAGAAACTCCAATTAAAAGTGCCCATTTATATATATGATGGTCACTTATAGATCACATTTAAAAAAAATAGTTTGAGAGGTGCAGTTTGGTATCCAAACCTGCATATAAGAGTAGCCATTTTAGTTTTTGGTAGTAACCAAATAATTAAAAATTTATACCAGTACAGTTATCAAATGCTCAATGTACATGTGATGGTTCCCATTTATCTAGCTAATTGATACTTATAGATTACATACTTATAATAATTATTGGAAATGGTCCAGTTGGTAGCTAAATATGAATATAGTGGTAACCATTTTATTTTTGATGAGTAACCAAATTTACATAACAATGTTTCGGAACAGTTACCAATTTTTGAATGTATTTATTTGTTTTATATTGATAACTCATGATGAAATCATAAATAAAAATATTAATCAATAATGTGTAACACAATTTTGGTTACTGTACATCATCAAAAAGGTTACCAACTATGTGGTTAATGGTTACTCACAGTAAACAACTATATATTCCTGTATTTACACTCTTTTTATTTATGTACTATATCAGACCTTTTTTTGGTCTTAAAACCGGTGGATTATTACATGTTTTCCTGTTGTGTCCTTTTTCTTGGCACCTGCTGCATTTGTTTTGAATTTTGTTTTAAGATCCGTGCTTGTACCTCCCTATCTTTGGTCTTCCCGCCGGTCTTCTTGTGTTTGGTGGTTTTACACATATATTTCTTACTTCTTCTGGCACATCCCAGTTCTCTTTGTCATCTAACGGCAGGATGGAAGTTGAATATGTGTCTATCAAAGTTGTTTTTGAGTAGTTTTTTGAGCAAAATTCATAACAGCTCAAATTCCGCTTGCTGATAACAGCAGCAGCGTGCGGACAAGGCATCTCATGGTACTGAAATTTACGGCGTGTGCATGTCCTTTGTTCGATGTCCACAATATATTGTTTGGTGACATCGTAAACAGTGAAAATCACTAGATTTGATGTCTCAACCTACAACCCAAATTAAGTGTGTCGTTAGTAAATATATAAAACTTTTTGTTTACATCGAAAGAATGGCAGTTATATGTAATGTTGATAACATTATCAGCATATACAGGTAACCAATAATGAACAATGAGGTTTCCATAAAATGTAAATGCAACTTATGATGTAATAATTTAAAACTTGTATTAGTTACCTTAAGTTTCTTTGATTTAATGATATTAGATTGCAACCTCCCCTCAGCTATTGTGGAAAGTGTAGTGAATGTTGATATGGCTACTTGTTTGTTTGTGAAATACCATCGTTGAAGCATACAACGGATGCATTGAATCATTGTTGTAACTGAAAGTTCCCTGATCCCCTTGATTGCATTGTTGATAGATTCTGCTGTGTTTGAAGTCATTGTCGAGTACCTGCTTACAGTCCCATAGAGCTTTGTGCACTTCTCTAACTTGACCTCTTCCTCCAAATATGTCCTTATTCGAGCATCAATTGCATCAAGTTCACCCATGTGTTTGTTGAATTGTTCAATAGTGTAAGCTCTACAAGCCCCGTTGTATGCCTGTTTGAGTTCTTCTCTTCTCTTTCTGAATTTGTTTTTTATATTTTTCAATACATGGTATGTACATGAACTATGCATGACATCTGGAAACACAAAATTCAGTCCCTGTACAATGGCTTCATGTCTATCTGAAACAATGCATTGGCCTTCCCTAACTCCACAAGCAATTCTCAAATTTATGAAAAACCATCTCCAAGATAATTCATTTTTGCTGTCAACCACTGCAAAAGCAATCGGAATAATGTTTCTGTTTTCATCCTGTGTGCTTGCTATCAGGAGTGTCCCCCCGTAGGTTGATTGTATGAACGTTCCATCAATTACAATGACTGGAAATCAATGATGCAATGCTTGAATGGATGCTCCAATGACAAAGAATAAATACTTGAAACGACCATTTGTTTCCAACTCCAGGGCTGTGACGGAACCTGGTATGAAATTTCAGCAATATCATTATAATTACAAGTAGCAGACAGTATCCAAACTTGTAGTAGAGGGTAACCATTTATATGGTTAATGGTATCCAACTAATTACCATATTAATGTTTCCAATACGGTGCATATGAAGTCTAGAATGTCATTAATCTGTAATCTTTTGTGTAGATATTTATTATACATAAAAAATTATTTTAACATAATTTCATTGTACAGTACAGTTAGTAACTAAACCTTCAAAATAAGGTAACCAAATCAGTTGACTTGGGTAACCAACTAATTATGAAAAACCAATAAACTGTTTTAAAGTGTTACCTGGATTTGTTTTCTTCAACATGTGCAACCATGATGGGATCAGTGAGTAGTCGTGTGAATTTCCTCTCACCTTTTACAATGCTTTCTCCTTTGATCTCCATGCTTTTTGGTAAGAGATAGACACATTATACTCTGTCATCATGTCCTCCACAATATCTGTTGGTGTGTATATTTTCTTCAGATTTGTTAATCTGTGCTTTATGCATTCACTAACCAACTCACTATTTGCCTGTCTGTGGTCTCCCAGCAGTGCGTTGACTGAACATGTGTGGATGTCATTGAATTCTCTCACCTTGAACATACTGGTTTTTCGAAACCTTGATGCTCTCAACTTCCATCTGCAATTTTCATTATCTATGCACACTAGCACAAAGTCTCTACAACCTATTCGTTCAACTTTGTGTTGTCTGTTTTTTCTGATTGAATGCAGCCTCATTGCTTGTGATAGGATTTTTTTGTCTTTGTAAGTTTGATGTAATTTTACTTCATGTTCATTCGGATCTGTTATTACATCATCAGATCGTTCTTCTGTGTATGATATGTCATGTTGTCTGTCTTGTTGTTGTTCAATAACTTCCATGGCAAGCTAATCAGCATACTGCGTTCCAATTTGGCAATCTTGTGTTGCTAGTGGTACAAGTTCTGAATTCCATTGTGTTGATCTGATTGGCGTTACATCGTGAATTATATTTTCGTCTACATTTATCAAGTTCTGCAAGATTGTTGTGCGTCCCCTGCTATGGTCATTCTCTATAATCAGTGGGAACTTGCCTTGTTCATCAGATTTTCTACTGACTTCCATAAAGAATCTAAAGGTTGCTTCATCTGATATATTGATAGGTGGAATGTCACTTCTAATCTAAAATTTGATTGACAATGTTGTTGTGTTTGTGTCTATACCAAGTTTTGCATTTCTCTGAACGAACTAGTTGATGGAACTAGTAGGCCGGTAACTTCAAATTTGTTGTATTGGTTACTGTCAATCCACGTTCCGTTGAAATAAAGTACAATTGGAATCATATCCATTGTCTGACAACTGAATAAACATTGTACAATAACCAATTCCATATTAGACAGTAACCAATATATATCTACTTAGTAACCAGAACATAAAACACATATTTACATGCATTTTACAATCAAAACAATTAGTATAATGACTTTGTTATCAATTAAGGACTAACAGTTGTATGAAGGTAACCAATGTAGTTAATAAGTAACCATCAATATAAAAACAATAGTAGAAAACACACTAATACTATACAGTAACCAAATCAATATTATACAGTAACCAAATCTATATTAAAAATTAACCAATATATATCTAATTAGTAACCAGAACATAAAACACATTTTTTCAAATCAACATTATATTCTTAGTAACCAAAACATAAAACACATTATACAACAACCAAATCCAATTTAGACAGTAACCAAGATGTGTCTTCTTAGTAACCATCAATATTAAACACATTTGTCCATGCAGCTTACAATCAAATCACTCAGTAGAAAATCCAGTAACCAAATCAATATTATACAGTAACCAAATCAAAATTATAGAGTAACTAAATCCATATTAAATAGTAACCAATATATACTTAATTAGTAACCAAAAATTAAGACACATTTTTCCAAATCAACATTATATAATTAGTAACCAAAACATAAAATACATTATACAGCAACCAAATCCAATTTAGACAGTAACCAAGATGTGTATACTTAGTAACCATCAATATTAAACACATTTGTCCATGCAGCTTACAATCAAATCACTCGGTAGAAAATTTAGTAACCAAATCAATAGTATACAGCAACCAAATCAACATTATACAGTAACCAAATGAATAATAAACAGTAACCAATATATATATTAGTAACCAGAACATAAAACACATTTTTACATGCATTTTGCAATCAAAACACTCAGTATACTGACTTTGTGACCAATTAAAGAGCGAACAATTTCATGAAGGTAACCAATATATGATTATATAGTAACTACGGGTAAATATATTCATATAAACTTGAAAGTCAAATACCTCATTATACAAATATGTAACCAATCAATAAACAACCAACAATCATTATAGTAGTTTTATTCTGGTTACTGATCGTAAACCGAAATCATAAACACATTGCTTTACTTACATATGTAATTACATAATCAGTGTACGCAGATGACAAATCTACTCTTGATCTTGAATGTTCTGATGTTATGGAAACTTCGGAATCATTTTTGGAAACTCCGAAATCGGCTGTTGATTTCGTCTTCTCTTATATTAAATGTTCGGTGTATTTTGTTTGAGTTCGTCTTCTCCGATCTGCAAAATTCGAAACCTGTTTTGTCGATATTTTGAATTTAGGATTTGGTTGGTTGCTGATATCACGAATTCGGTAACCGACGTGGCAGTTATTGCTCCTTAATTTTAGTCCCTATTAATGTGCTGCGTCATTTTTGTAATTATTTTGTGGATGCACCGTTATTATAATTACTTTCTAATTGTTGTATATTAGTGTTAAGGACCCTTTGCTTTAACTATACAATACTTGTTTCAATTGAAAGAAATTATTATATTTTATCATTAATTTTTAATATTTTAACCTCTGTAATTGAACTATCTACAAACGTTGATGTCAGGTATCTCAATATTATTCTGTCAATAAAAAGTTGTAAATAATGCTTCAATTGTGTATATGTAAACATGATATTTAACAAGAAAAAGAAAGTGAATAACCCTTATCATATACCCAAAATGTAACGAATGAGATTTTTGTATGTGATTTTAAATATTTATTAAATTAAATAAATATTTTTGTTAATTTATTTATTGAGTTAAATAAATAATTGATGGAATTTGTTGTGGAGTAATTTAATTAAGTGTGTTATATTAATTAAATTGATGTTTAATAATTTTATAGCTTAAAGATTTAATTTAATGAGATAATTAAATTAAATGAATTGTTAAATAATTATGTTTTAGTGTAATGGTGATATTTATATTCTAGTTTAACTTAATAATTGACTTGGAAAATTAATAATAATTTAATGGAAATTTTAATTATATGTCAAATGATTAATTTGATGTAAGAGTTAAATGAATTTGATTAATTAAAAGTGTGACAATTGAATACTATATAATAAGAAAGTTATTAAAATAAACTAAAAAGGAGATTTTAAGAGATAGCCAAAAAAGGCCTTTGGAACATGGTAACTGTTGAGCCATAATGCGCTTAATTGATACCACGTTATGCAATACGCATAATGCGTATATCAGTTATATTATACGTGATACATTTCGTAAGTCTCATTTGCAAAGTTTGAGAAAACACAGAAGAATGGAGAGCTTGAGAGAAAACTAGAGAGTTTGAGGGTTCTGTGATTTCAGAAGCTAAGTTGGAGAATCAAGTAGGAGTTCTCTATCGTCTAACAAGATTCAAACAAGGAATTAAAGGTATAAAATCTAGTTTAAGTTTCTTAGTTCTTGTGTTCTTGAGTTATTCATGAAGAATTGGAGTTTTGGTGGATGAATTGATTAGATAGATGTTATATGTGTTAATATGTATATATAATCTGTTATAGGTCCTCTAGAAACGATTTTTAGAAATCAAATTTGTATGAAATAAGTTTAAAGTAAGGATTTGAGTTTTGTATAATATGCACAAAAAGGCTTACTTTAGAGTTAAAATTTATGATCTAACTATGAGTTAATCTGTAAATTGAGTGTTGATTATGTGAATACATTCAAAAACGAAAACAATGCATGTGGTATGAACTAATTTGGTTGAGAAACGATTCCGTGGTGATTGTTCTCTCTAATTATGTTAAAACATGAATTTTGAGCATGAACATGATTTTAATTCTTATAGTTTAGTTGTTTATAGTCGTTTAATCGATTAGAATAATATAAAGCTTGCTTGGTGTTGTTTATGTGAAGTCTATGTCATTTGGGTATGCTTAATTTAGAGTTTTAGTGTGTTGGAAGTCAAGTTTTTAGCTTAGATAAACTGTTATGCCGAGCTATTGCAGTTTCTGTCTACACACCAACGCAGCTGCGCCGGTGTCAAAGGCAGGAACAGCACAGCTGCGCCGATTTAAGGGCTCAGAATAGCGCATCTACGCCATCCCCTGACAGAGCCTGTTTTATTTTTTTAACTTTCAGTCCATAGCATGTTAATGTAACCTAGTCTAATGAACCTGAAAACGTGTTAAGCATACAGTAAGGGGTTTTAATAGATTGTTAACGTTCATGCGATGATTTTAAGTTAAAAAAATTATTGAAGTATATGAGAATTCAAACTTGTTATTCAAGAGGTTGAATTTTGGTGTTTATATTGATTGTCATGCAATGATTTCAGGTTCGTAATGTGTGGATAGTTTAATCGTTAGAACTTGAACTAAGTTAACAAATTGAAATTAAGTGGGAGTTAAGTCTAAAGGGCTAATGTTAGTAAGTCTGATGGATGTTATGATTACAATGGTATATATAGGACATTTGGTGATCGTGTAACTGTAATTGTTTAACCTACGCATGAGGCAAGTTCCTTACCCTATCTTGATTACAATTACACAAGTTTTATATCCTTAACTTGATTTTGTTGAGCAAGTTCTTATAATCTATTCTGTTATGAGAAGATACATTTCTAATCTATTATTGAGCCATTGTTCTAGCCTTAGCTTAATATTGTTCAAGCAAAGTTCTTATGTTGTCTAATAACTTCCCATTCTTTCGAAAGCAATACTCCGATCCATGAGGTTTATTCAGTTGCAGATATTGTATGTTATTATTATTGAAATCTTATCTTAAAAAGTCAAATTTATTAGCAATCCTTTATTGATTCAACTAATCCTTAGTTGATGAACGTTAAACTCTAAAACATAGCACTAATCAAAATATACAGAGTTTTAACTACTTTTTATCTTATTATTATTGATATATAAAGAAAAAAATAGTATTCTACTAGTTTCACAAAAGAGTTTTATTAGCAAAATATGTAAATAATTAAGATGTATATGCAAGTATCAACATAATGGGTGATTTTATTCTTTTGTCCATTTTTTTATTACATATATATATATATATATATAAATATATATTCATAAATATTACTAAGGGACATGAGCATAAGTGATTGACTGTTTTGATAAAGCCGTGTTACATTAAAACAAATTTCTTTTTCGTTTTCCCATATTTTATGCCTAATTTTTGTCCAACCTACCACTTTTTATAATTCATTACACACATATTGTGTGCCACAAATACTAATATATTATGAAGGGATATGAAAATTAAAAAAATAATTATTTTTGATGAAATTGTGCACCTCATTTTTCTCCAATATTTTTTATCCATGTTTTAAAATTCTTATTTAATTGTGTTTATATATATATATATATATATATATATATATATATATATAATTACTAACATAAGGTTTGATTTATAGGCGCAATCGGCAGTTTAAATTAGCAATGTGACATTAAGAAACATTTGGGGCACATCAAGTTCAAAAGTGGCGGTAAGTATCAAATTTAGTGGAGTTGCGCCTTGCAAAGACTTCAAACTGGAGAATATCAATTTGGTATCCAATGAGCCTAGGGTGCAAGTAATATCATCGTGTTCTAATGTCAACGGTAAATCAATTGGAACACATGTGTGATTATTTTGGGTTCAAATTTAACTTTTTGGTGATTTTAGTGGATGTAGAATTTGGATGAAATCTAGTTGTAGTCTATTAAAACTTTCTTAGTTTTATTTGGTGGAAAATTATGTAATTATTACTCCCTCTATTTGCATTTTTTACCATTTTCATACTTATTAAGAAATACAATTATTATACCAAATTTTATCACTAAAAGTACAATTATATTCATAATTATTCAATTTGGGGATTATACACTAAGAGAAAGAATACATGAATATGAATGAACTTGTAACATAACCACTTTAATTGTCTAAAAAAGAGTAAAGTGTAGTTATTATTATTGCATTATATAGCTCTTGCATTACGAAAGTTATTGAATTACATCATAACCATATTCCACGAACCAAACCCCAAGTTGTCATGAATCTTGTTTGGATCAAGATGACTTAATTAGTACTCTTTTGACAATAGATTGAGTCTTGATCCAACTCGAGGTAGGATTGCATTATTACAAGTGGAATCAAAGTAGCTACTCATGATTGAATGATTCATCTTCAATTGTCATTGTTTTCTTTACTAACTTTAACTTAGAATTATTGGAATTAAAAATAAGATTAATTTCATCGCAGTGGACCTAAGATTATAATTTATATTTCTATCTTTTTTTAAAGTAAAAGACCCCACTTAAGTATTTTAAGAGTAAAATAGTCTTCATACAATATTTTGAATATATTGTATACTTTAGACATCTTTTGATGGTAGACTTGACAAAAGCGTCCTAAACCCACGGGTCAGCCTAACCTACCCACAAAAAAGAGAGTTTTGGATTTATATTTTTAAGCCCAAAAAATCCTAATTCTTTTTAGCCTAGCCTAAATTAGCTTGACCACTGGTTGGCCAACCCAAATCAGTCTGGCCCTCGGGTAGACCGGCCCATCCATGGCCAGTTCACAGGTAGTTGATGAGTGAGATGGATACTTTAATCCTTAAGAAATTGCATGTCCGTCATATTTTATGTTTCTTTTATATAGTGTTTTGTTATTATTATGTATAAAAGTGCAGTGCAGGGGCTTATTGGTGTCGACGTGGGGAAAAAATTCGGTCTGACTTTTGGACCCGATCTTTCTCTCTTCCTAAGTCTTTTGTTTTATACCCTTATTGCCTTGTCTGTTTTATGAAGGGTGAAGTTTTTTAGAAAATGGCCAACATGTATCATGTCGACGATTTGAAAGGTTTACAGAGTCGCCAGATTAGTAGATTAAAAATGGTTGTACCAACTCTGTTGGGTTTGTACGTAACGCAATCATGCAATCAAATCACATAAATAGGGCGGAAGCGTAAAAAACTAGGTTTTCAAAAATTTATACAAACCCATTACCATGATCATTCTTATGCATCAATTATCAGTGAATGAGGAAGGAGAAAAATAGAATTATACCTTTGAAGATCCAAGCTTCCTCAGGTACAAGTTCTACTCCTTTGATTCCTTTGATTCCTCTGTAGTGGCTCCTTCCCTTGATCAATGTCAGCCACCCAAATGTTTGGCCTCTAACGGTGATCCACCAAGGAAGATGAAGAACTCAGTAAGATGGGTTATTGGCTTAACCCTTATTTCTATCTCTATAGAATATGTGTACTCCCAACTCTTGAAAAATTCACGTACCTTATTTCTGATATAAGACTCTCTTATATAGATATTAGGTTAACCATCCTAATCCAATTAGAATAGGGTTTTTTTTAATTAATTAAATAAATACTTTTAATTAATTTATATCCTAATCTTTATTAGGATTGAGAGAGAGTACTGATATTATATTAATTCCTAAACTCCTTTAGAATTAAAATAATAATAATAATATTAATATTAATAAGACTCCTCTTATTAATTTATATTTAATATTTCTAAAATATTAAATAATAAACATTAAGCTATTTAATTTATTCTATCATCATAGATTAAATTAATTATACTTAATGCATTATTACTATCATGTCATTTTCTTCTTAAATAATTCTTCTTCCTTTTATGGTGTGACCCTTTAGGTTCTCCATATTAAACCGGTTGTGAATAAATCAATTAGAACAATTCTAATCTTATTTAAATAAACAAATTAAACTAATAATCTATTTAAATAAATAACATTTATTCTACAATAGGGATAAGTCTCCCTAGCGATCAACGACTTTCCAGATAATATAGATTTCAACATTAATCATAAAAGAACCTGTGAGTTAATAGTTACCGTACAATTCAATCCTTCCACCATACAATGTCCCAATTAAATATAAGACATGGATTTACTGTCAAGTCTTAATTTATTTAATCATATGTATTTCGATTAGAAAATGCACAACTCCAAATAATGCAAATTAGAAACCTCTTTCTAATTTCATTCTACCTTGGCCAAGGATTCCTGGGTTGTCATTTAACGAATCACATAGGACATATCTCCTCTTTTACTAGAGGTGGTAGATTCTTTATTGATCATTCATTATCTCCATATGAAATTCATTATACCCAAGCATACCCTATATATGCCTTAAAAGGCCTTAAGGAATTAGTCAAAGTATAATTTGTTACATACAAGATACTATGATGATCTCAAGTCCAAGGATCACATGTACTACTATCACATTAGGAATTCCTATTGACAGACGAGTAAAACTCCATTAGGTATTCCATAGAGAGTCACGTTCAGTGAACTTATTCTCCAATAAGCACCTACATACTTGCTTTAGTGTCTCCACACAAATGACCATGAGATCAGTCATCCTCATCCAATGAGCAAGCAACATATGTACCAATCTATCCGGATTTACTAATCCCCATTTTAATAATCCCACAATTGGGAACTATTTTAGTTTTTAAGCTTTCTAAGAATTTAGATCTCATTATCATGATCTCATCATGATTTTAAAAGCATTGCTTAAAACTACGGGTTATTTACATATTATAAAAACAGCACCATGTGGATAATTATATGCCTTAAATGAATATTTTATTAATAAATAAATAAGATTGTTTACAAAGTATGTGCTTTATCATCATACATGATTGGCTTGTATGCACACTACTATCAATCTCCCACTTGCACTAAAGCCAATCGCCATGGTATCTCATACCCATCTTCTCTAAGTGACGATCAAACTGCTGTTGTGTTAGAGCTTTAGTAAATGGATCTGCAATGTTGTCTTGAGAGTCCACACGCTCCAAGGTGACGTCTCCTCTTTCAATGATCTCCCTGATCAAGTGAAATCGCCGCAACACGTGTTTAGATTTCTGATGAGACCTGGGTTCCTTAGCCTGTGCAACCGCTCCGGTGTTGTCACAGTATACGGGAACTGCTTCTCTAATGCTAGGAACCACACCAAGTTCGGTTATGAACTTCTTCATCCAAACAGCTTCCTTTGCAGCTTCACTTGCAGCTATATACTCTGCCTCTGTCACTGAATCAGCAACCGTTTGCTGCTTGGAACTCTTCCAACTCACTGCACCTCCGTTCAAGGTAAACACATACCCTGAAACAGATTTACTGTCATCTTGGTCTGTTTGAAAACTTGAGTCCGTGAATCCCTCGAGTTTAAATGCAGACCCACTGTAGACAAGAAAAATATCTTTAGTCCTTCTCAAGTACTTTAGGATATTTTTCACTGCCTTCCAGTGCTCTTCTCCTGGATTCGACTGGTATCTGCTTGTTACACTAAGTGCGTGAGCAACATCCGGTCTAGTACATATCATACCGTACATGATAAATCCTATTGCAGAAGCATAAGGGATCTTACTCATACGGTCTCTCTCCTCAGGTGTCTTTGGGGCCTGTTTCTTGGAGAGATTTATTCCATGGCTCATCGGCATGAGACCTCTTTTGGAATCTTCCATGCTAAACCTCTTTAGCATCGTATCAATGTACGTTCCTTTGGATAAGCCGAGCATCCTTTTAGATCTATCTCTATAGATCTTTATCACCAAAATATAGGATGCTTCACCCAAGTCCTTCATGGAGAAGTTTTTAGATAACCAGATTTTAATGGATTGTAATATAGGAATGTCATTCCCTATCAGTAATATATCATCAACATATAATACAAGAAATGATACTGCGCTCCCACTAACCTTTTTGTATATACATGGTTCATCCTCGTTTTTGATAAAATCAAACTCTTTGATTGTCTCATCAAAACGAATGTTCCATCTACGAGAAGCTTGCTTCAACCCATAAATGGATCGTTGTAGCTTACAGACTTGATTTGTTCCAACTTTTGAAATAAATCCCTCTGGCTGTGTCATATACACATCCTCCTCAAGTTTCCCATTGAGGAAGGCCGTTTTCACGTCCATCTGCCAGATCTCATAGTCGTTGTAAGCTGCAATCGCAAACAAAATCCGAATGAACTTGAGCATGGCTACTGGTGAGAAGGTTTCATCATAGTCAACTCCTTGTCTTTGTTTGAAACCTTTTGCAACCAGTCGGGCCTTATAGGTCTATACCTTTTCGTCTGCTCCAGTCTTTTTCTTAAAAACCCATTTACACCCAATAAGTTTAATACCTTCAGGTGGTGAAACCAAAGACCATACTTTGTTTTCATACATGGAGTCCATTTCGGATTTCATGGCTTCAAGCCATTTCCCTGAGTCTTTATTACTCATAGCCTGTTCGTAATTCAATGGATCATCATCATTCATGATGTGTACCTCATCGTCATCCTCTATAACGAATCCATTCCTCTCAGGTATCTTCGGTACTCTTCCAGATTTACGAACAGGGTGTGGTACAGTAGGTTCTTCTACTTGGTTAGGTACCTGACTTTGGTCCGTGGTAACTTGTGGTTCTTGAACTTCTTCAAGATATATCTTACTCCCACTGACCCCTTCACGGATAAACTCTTTCTCCAAGAAGGTAGCATGTTTCGTAATAAACACCTTTTGATCAGTTGGATGATAGAAATAATACCCTACGGTTTCTTTAGGGTATCCCACAAATCTTCACTTATCGGATTTAGTCTGTAGCTTATCATTTTTAAACTTTTTGACATAAGCTGGACAACCCCAAGTCTTAACATGCTTAATATTTGGTTTCCTCCCTTTCCACATCTCATATGGAGTCTTTGGGGCGGATTTGGTAGGTACCTTGTTAAGTAGGTATGCAGCCGTTTCTAGGGCATATCCCCAGAAGGAAATTGGAAGATCGGTAAAACTCATCATGGATCGAACCATGTCCAACAGTGTTCGATTTCTCCTTTCAGATACTCCATTTAACTGTGGTGTACCTGGAGGAGTCCATTGTGAGATTATACCATTTTCTCTGAGACAATTGAGAAACTCACTGCTTAAGTATTCTCCACCTCGATCTGATCGAAGTATCTTAATACTCTTGCCCGTTTGTTTCTCTACTTCACTTCTGAACTCTTTGAACTTTTCAAATGATTCTGATTTGTATTTCATTAAATACATATATCCAAATCTTGAGTGATCATCAGTGAAAGTAATAAAATAAGAATACCCACCCCGTGCACTTGTTGTCATAGGTCCACAAACGTCTGTGTGAATCAATGCCAACAACTCTGTAACTCTTTCTCCTTTTCCACTAAAAGGAGATTTAGTCATTTTACCCATGAGACAAGATTCACAAGTTGGATATGATTCATAATCAGATAGCTCGAGGAGCCCATCTTTATGCAACTTGGATAATCTTGTTTCATTGATATGACCGAGTCTACAGTGCCACATATAGGTATAATTAATATCATCTCTTTTCCTTTTCTTAATTTGTTCAATTTGAAATATATTTTCTTGTAAGTCAAGTGTATAAAGTCCATTTCGCAAATTTTCAATACCATATAAAACATCGTCTTTATAAATAGAACAACCATTGTTCTTTATAATAACGTCAAAACCTTCCATATCCAATACAGAAATTGAAATAATATTTTTAATAATATTCGGAACATAATAACAATTATTAAGATAAATGGATTTGCCCGAAGGCATTGCTAAACAATAAGTTCCTACAGCTAATGCAGCAACTTTTGCTCCATTTCCCACTCGTAGGATCACCTCATCTTTGTTCAGCTTTCTACTTCTGACCAGTCCCTGAACAGTATTACATATGTGAGAACCACAACCGGTATCCAATACCCAAGTAGAATTATGACTTTCAGAAAAATTAATTTTAATCATAAACAAACCTTGATTGGAAGTCGAAGCTTCTCCAAGCTTCTTCTCTGCTAGAAACTTCTTGCAGTTTCTCTTCCAATGTCCCGGTTCATTGCAATGAAAGCACATTCCTTTAGCTGGTTCAGGTTTCTTTTGCTCCTTTTCTTTCCCTTTTCCCTTAGCCTTCTTAGATTTCTTCTTTTCAGAAGACACCTTGGGCCTCTTCCTTTTATTGGAAGAATCCACCATCAAGACATAGTTCTTCTTGGATGAGAAGTGACCTTCTGCAGTTTTCAGCATGTTAAGCAGCTCAGGTAAGCTGACATCTAGCTTATTCATGTGAAAATTAACCACAAACTGCGAGAAGGTCTCAGGGAGTGACTGCAAGACCAAGTCTTGACTCAACTCCCCATCCATGACGAACCCAAGCTGTCCAAGGCGTTCAATCAAATTGATTACCTTCAGAACATGAGTCTCGACGGCAGTGCCCTCGGTCATCCGAGATCTGAAGAGCTCCTTAGATATCTCATATCTAGCAGTCCTACTCTGTTCACCATACAACTCCTTGAGGTGAAGCAGCATAGCAGGAGCATCCATTTTTTCGTGCTGACGCTGAAGCTCGTTATTCATGGATGCGAGCATGATGCATTGAGCCACAGATGCATCATCTTGCCACTTTTTGAAAGTGGCAATCTCTTCCTCAGAGGTTATTTCTGAAACAGATTCAGGGATAGTGGAATTTAGGACATAAGAAATCTTTTCAGCAGTGAGAACAATTCTCAGATTTCTTAGCCAGTCCTCATAATTCGGGCCGGTAAGCTTATTTGCATCAAGTATGCTTCGTAGTGAGATTAGTGATTTTGACATTTTTAAAATTCTGCATGTGAAAAGACAACATTTTAGCAAACATTCATTTTATTAACTTTGCATACCAAAATAAATTTAGGTCTTTATTTTAAATTGGTATCTCCCACTATTTTCATCAAACTATATTACCCTCACTCATATAGTTCGGCAACATCTAATTAAAGATTTGCTAGTGAGATTAAGGATCCCATTTCAAATGTATATAACCTTGTGGATAGCACAACAAGCGATATACAAATAAATAGGTAGACAACTCTTGTCAATTACATCACCATGTAACTCCTTTTATTTTGCCTCTTAAATCATAATGGTCATGTGTGTGCACATCCGAACTAAAATGATTTAAGTTAAGTCCAGCCTAGCACTTCCATAAATTCAAAAAAGAAAAATTTTCGTCCTTGTGGATAGCACAACAAGACTAGATCGTTCAATTTTCTTGATAAGCATCAAATGTGATTAATTAACATCTTAAATATTCAATACTCACCTTGTAGATAGCACAACAAACTCATATTAAATATTTAATACTCTATTAACTAATCATGCTAGAAGGCGACGTTCGATATTCCAAATATCATTTGAACGCTTCAGACTTAATAATATTTTTTTGAGGGGTTTGTTATTATTTGTCTCATCTTTTTAAGCGCGCATGCACATATATATATAAAATACGCGTCATTTTATTAAACATGCGAAGCATGTTTGTATAAAATATAATATATATAATATTTAGTATGCAATATAGAATACTATATTCTACCCGGATTGATTATGGACTTTTATTCTAGTTTGGTTCACTAGAGCCACCAAGTGAACCAAAAGGTCAAATCTAGGAGTGCAAAAATTTAAATTTAAACGTAACTGTTACATTTAAACCCGGGCTCCATACAAACGGGTCTTCACGCGCTCCTTGCTCCTTGGTCTCCAGTTTCTTCAATATAATTCTAACTATCTCTATTACATAAATTATTTTTAAATAGAAACCTTGATCAGCAGTCAAAGGGAAGTATATAGAAGGGAGATAGAATTTTACACCGAGAATAAAATCAGAGAAGACGAGGTACGCAGACCCCATTTTATAAAACCCATACATTTAAGCATTCATCCAAAATAAAATCCAATCACATTGGTTATAGTCCATAATCAATCCCTTTTATTACCATACATATCATCATACGTATCGATAAAACTTATTCATCTCATGAAAGTAAATTCATTCCATATATGTATTAATATCAGTTAATGGGCAAAAGTTTGCTAAACTTTATTTTTTGGAAAAATAAACTCCTTTATTTCATTCAAAAAACAATTCCAAATTAAACTCTTTAATTTTAGCAATTCTGAAATCTCATTTCATATAAAATAAACATCTTTATTTTAAACCTTTATTAATTAAATAAATCATTCATTTAATTAAATAAAATAAAAAATTCAGATTCTGTTAGTGGCGCAGCTGCGCCAGGAATATAAAAAGAACCAGCGCAGCTGCGCAGCATGAAAAACCAGGCCAAGACACCGGCGCAGCTGCACAGCAAGAAGGCCAGGAACCGGCGCAGCTGCGCAGCATGAAAACCAGCATAGGACACTGGCGCAGCTGCGCAGCAAGAAGGCCAGGAACCAGCGCAGCTGCGCAGCTTTGCAGAATCAGAAAAAATTTTGTTGCCCAGAACTCGATCCAATCGCATATTATACATGTATGGAATCACATAGACTGATAATTAGCACAAGATTGGCTCTGATACCACTGTTGGGTTTGTACGTAACGCAATCATGCAATCAAATCACATAAATAGGGCGGAAGCGTAAAAAACTAGGTTTTCAAAAATTTATACAAACCCATTACCATGATCATTCTTATGCATCAATTATCAGTGAATGAGGAAGGAGAAAAACAGAATTATACCTTTGAAGATCCAAGCTTCCTCAGGTACAAGTTCTACTCCTTTGATTCTTTTGATTCCTCTGTAGTGGCTCCTTCCCTTGATCAATGTCAGCCACGCAAATGTTTGGCCTCTAACGGTGATCCACCAAGGAAGATGAAGAACTCAGTAAGATGGGTTATTGGCTTAACCCTTGTTTCTATCTCTATAGAATATGTGTACTCCCAACTCTTGAAAAATTCACGTACCTTATTTCTGATATAAGACTCTCTTATATAGATATTAGGTTAACCATCCTAATCCAATTAGAATAGGGTTTTATTTAATTAATTAATTAAATACTTTTAATTAATTTATATCCTAATCTTTATTAGGATTGAGAGAGAGTACTGATATTATATTAATTCCTAAACTCCTTTAGAATTAAAATAATAATAATAATAATAATAATAATAATAAGACTCCTCTTATTAATTTATATTTAATATTTCTAAAATATTAAATAATAAACATTAAACTATTTAATTTATTCTATCATCATAGATTAAATTAATTATACTTAATGCATTATTACTATCATGTCATTTTCTTCTTAAATAATTCTTCTTCGTTTTATGGTGTGACCCTTTAGGTTCTCCATATTAAACTGGTTGTGAATAAATCAATTAGAACAATTCTAATCTTATTTAAATAAATAAATTAAACTAATAATTTATTTAAATAAATAACATTTATTCTACAATAGGGATAAGCCTCCCTAGCGATCAACGACTTTCCAGATAATATAGATTTCAACATTAATCATAAAAGAACCTGTGAGTTAATAGTTATCGTACAATTCAATCCTTCCACCATACAATGTCCCAATTAAATATAAGACATGGATTTACTGTCAAGTCTTAATTTATTTAATCATATGTATTTCGATTAGAAAATGCACAACTCCAAATAATGCAAATTAGAAACCTCTTTCTAATTTCATTCTACCTTGGCCAAGGATTCCTGAGTTGTCATTTAACGAATCACATAGGACATATCTCCTCTTTTACTAGAGGTGGTAGATTCTTTATTGATCATTCATTATCTCCATATATAACTCATTATACCCAAGCATACCCTATATAGGCCTTAAAAGGCCTTAAGGAATTAGTCAAAGTATAATTTGTTACATACAAGATACTATGATGATCTCAAGTCCAAGGATCACATGTACTACTATCACATTAGGAATTCCTATTGACAGGCGAGTAAAACTCCATTAGGTATTCCATAGCGAGTCACGTTCAGTGAACTTATTCTCCAATAAGCACCTACATACTTGCTTTAGTGTCTCCACACAAATGACCATGAGATCAGTCATCCTCATCCAATGAGCAAGCAACATATGTACTAATCTATCCGAATTTACTAATCCCCATTTTAGTAATCCCACAATTGGGAACTATTTTAGTTTTTAAGCTTTCTAAGAATTTAGATCTCATTATCATGATCTCATCATGATTCTAAAAGCATTGCTTAAAACTATGGGTTATTTACATATTATAAAAACAGCACCATGTAGATAATTATATGCCTTAAATGAATATTTTATTAATAAATAAATAAGATTGTTTACAAAGTATGTGCTTTATCATCATACATGATTGGCTTGTATGCACACTACTATCAACTCAACCGAGTTTTGTTTGTAAGTAGGCCCAATTACTGGACACTGTCAAAACTTGATCTTTGAAATCGAAATTCTTGAGTTCGGGGGCTTGGTTAAGTGGGGGGGGGGGGGAAGGTGTTAGGCACCCCCCAACTCCCGTGAAAATACGGTACCGCATCTTTTTAATATTTCCCTTTTTATTTACAATGTGTGTGTGTGGATGCTGAAAGTAATTAAGCCTACATTTGTTTGATTTGAAAGTAGTGTCTTGCTTCGTTTAACCTATATAAGAAATGTTTTGATTTGATTTGCAAAAGTCCTCTTTTAGACAAGATATGAAAATGATGTTTTAAACTAAGGTTTTCAAACCCTTTCGCTGACATAGGAATTGAAGCCTAATGATACTTCCATTTTATTCTTTTCGGCCTTTGGCTCGATTTGGATAGTGATTGTCGGGCTGCGAAGCATCCTCGACCATAAAATATATACAAGTGTCGGTCTTCTCATGGGCATGACAGCCATCACAGTGACTCTAGCACGACAAACCATTATTTCATTATGTTTGAGATCTTAAACCCGGATAACTGTTTTAAGGTCTTTCGGATGTACATTTTTACAAAAAAACTGGCAAGTTACATTTGTAATGTGGAGTTTATCCATCGTGGGAATCAGATTCTGATCAGTTTGATCATGAATCCCACGATTCCTAGGCTCACAGAGGGAAGCAAAGTAAACCTGCCCAGTCACAGATATTTATAAAAAATGTATATTTACATCTGGACGTCACAAAAACCAAGGATTCATTAGTCAAATCATGGCATGCGCGTAGCCAAAGCTTCTCGTTCCCACTAGATAGCAATCTAAGGGTCGCGAGGTTGCTTTCACATTTAACAAAACTAGAAATAGAGCTAGATTTAAATAAATCTCAGCCATTCTAGCTTTCCGGTTTCGGTTGGATCTATTTTGAACCGTTTGAAAGGTAGAAAGGGCTAGATTTAAAGAAATCTAAACCACCAAATTTATATTAAAACAAATTCATATCAAATGAATCATTGAATCGGATATTTTATCACAATGAATAAATAATATATATATATATATATATATATATATATAAAAGCTGTAAAGGGCGACGAATTTCACACCTCAAGCCCGGACAGAAAATGTAAATATATATATATATATATATATATATATATATATATATATATATAAGCTGTAAAAGAGCCACGGAATAATTCAAGCTTGACAGAAAGGTAAATATATATATATATATATATATATATATATATTTATTTATTTATTTATTTATAAAAGCTGTAAAAGTGCCACAAAATAATCCAGGCTTGACAGAATGTAAATATATATATATAGCAAAGCTGTAAAGAGCCACGAAATGATCCAGGCTCGACAGAATATAAATATATATATATATATATATATATATATATAAGCTGTAAAAAGGCCACAGATTTCTAATCCAAGCCAAATTGAAATATAAAGGTTAATATATAGAGTTAGTATATATATATTAAATCAATAAAGGCCACGAATTAGCAATTCAGGACAAACGAAGTCAGAGAAATTTATATATATATAGTTATATATATATAAGCAGCAACTGCCACGGATTGACAATCCGGGCTTGATAGAATTGAAAATTACTATATATATAATCAAATATATACATAATTAATTTAAAAAGGCCACGAATCAGCTATCCAGGCCGTGCAAGATAGTACATATATGTATATATATATATATACATAAAAGCAAGTAAAAGCCACGGATCGTCTATCCAGGCTGTGCAAATGCAAAAAAAATGTATATATGTACTAAAATGTACTAAAAAGTAAGCAAAAACGGCCACGGAACTAAGTTCCGGGCAAAACCAGGTGATGAAACTTCACGTGCAAGTGCAAATATACGTAATGAAGTAGGAAATGAGTTCTAATCGTAAAAATACTTACAATGGACTGCTACACGGGCTTTTTGCCACTTCATAAGCTTCAAACGGGCGTTTCCACCGGTTAATTTTTGGTATGTGGTAGTATATGAGTATACCTACGTGTTAGAGTAATAAAATCGAAGTTTGGAGTAATAGAAGTCGGGCTAAGAAACGAAATGGACGGAGTTTAAGAGCGTTTTCTATTTTTTTCCTTTTTTGGCAAGGGGAGGCTTGTATTTATAGACCCGATGGTAGCAGGTCTAACCGCGGCAGCCACGGGTCTACCTGCGGCTCCACATGGTAGGCCCCACCTGGTGGATCCCATTGTCTCGAAGTACGTGCACTCCAAGTAATGCGATGTCAGGTTCAAAACTTTCTAACTTTTGATCAGAGGGTCCGTTTGAGGCATGCTATACCTTTCCGGAAAGCCCTCACCGAGAGCGTCACAATGACATTGGACTTAACATTTTCCGAATCCAAGAAGACGGGTTCATAACCGGATCTTTGTTTCTTCGCAGTTTATCCGTTGAGCTGTATTGTGCTGTTTTCACTCGGAATCAATGGTATGATTCTTTCTAACCTTGATTGCGTCAATTCGGCTTGATTTTGACTGGATTGGCTTCAAGTCAGTAAAATGACCATTTTGCGCCTCCAGGAGTTGTATCCTGTACTGGCACGGTCTTCGTCTATTTTTCCGGGGTTGTTTCCGAGGTTTTGATCCCAGCCGACTCTATTTGTCCTTAGTGTTATCTCCGAGACTGACTTGGTTTCCCAGATGATGAGTGCATGATATTCATTTATTTTTATTCTTTTATATTTAGTTTATTACATGTTTTATAGTGTATATGGACTTATTAAGATATTTATTGATTTCATGAGGAATTAGAGTGAAAAGGGCTGAAGTGATGAAAAAAGAATAAGTTTGTGGGCTTTAAACCCAATTAGGAAATTGCATGCAAATTTGGGATTAATTGGGCTGACCAAATTCGGCTATTAATGGACAAAGGTTTGTCATGAAGCAAGATAATTGTCAAGTGGGCTAAATGTAATATGCATGCTAGTGAATGGGCCACGTGCATGCGAGCCTTGCATGCATCACGAACTAGCAGCAAGCAAAAGGAATTTCAAATTGATAATAGTCCAAGTAGCTCACGGATTTGGTAAATCCAAAGTGGAGAAAGCTTTTCATGCATTCCTATTCCTAGTGGGCCACGGATTGGATGGTGTAAATTGGAAAACTAAAGGAGCCATGCAGAAGACTTATTCAATTGCACGAATTCCTAGTTTGCAAAGGAAGAATTACATCAAGTGGGCCACGTAATACAAAGCCTTGCATTCCAAATTGAAGAAGGATTTCTAAAGCAACAAGTGGGTCACGCTTGCATGCAAATTAATTAGCAGCTCACGTGCCAAGCATCATGCAGAAGAGATTGAACAGCTTACGGTTTAAGCTTAAGAAAGCAACAAGCAGCCACGTCATCAGCTAGATAAGGAATGTCATATTGGGTCACGGATTTAAGAGTTCCAATTGGAGAAAGGAGATTAGAAGCCAGCTCTAAAATAAGAATATCATGCTAGCAGCTTACGGTTTCAATTAGGGGCCACGAAATAAGAATCAAAGAAACTAAAGAAGGGAGTCTGCTAACATGACGCTGAGCGCGCTTATGGGGCGCGGACTGCGCTATGTGGCCAACAGCTATTTGTTTTCCTTTTCTGCGTATGAAGATTAGGGTTGCTATTATAATGTTATAAATAGGGATTGAAGTAACATATTGAGGGGATCCTTTCTCTTGTATTTTCATCTTCTTTTTATCTTTCATATTAGATTTAGGTTTACTCGGAGTCATGAGCTAATTCTTCTAATTCAATTCTGAAGGAAGGTGAATCCTTACTATCAATTACTGATTTGATCAATATATTATTTATTCTTTCATGAGATTTATTCTGATTATCTACATAAACTTCTTGTTTGCTATTCAATTTACTAACGTTATTCTGCAGGATTAAATTAGTAAGTTGATATCATCAGCTAGATTAAGATATATATTAAGCAAACGATGTATGTCTAATCCACGTAGCGATTAATGATATTTTATTGTGGTCAAACTTTAAAATATTGTTAAGATTTTCAGAAGACAAGTTAAATAGGTCCTGATTGTGTAATTATTGCTTGGAATAATCTAATTCTCATTCTTAATGCTTCTATCATATTAAATCTAGGCTGATAGTTCTAGATTGTATGTTAGTTAGAATCTTTTGTTGGCGATCGTCGCATTAGATCTACAAGTAAGGAGAATTTTGGATAATTTGAGATCGCGGTTATCTAGGGTTATTAATCTCATTGGAAGATAAATATTATAAACACTTGGTTAAATCATAATTGTGAAAAGGGGATACTGAACTGAATAATTGAATACTTTCACTCATTGATATTTTATTTAGTTAATTAATCTTTTCAAACTAAAATCCCCAATTCATTGGAAATACTTGGATAGATAAAATACAATTCACTCTGTGTGGGATCGATCCTTTCTTATTGTTATACTAATTCTTGAGTTAGTTGAACCTGAGTAAGGTAAATTTAGTAGTGTAAATGACAGCTACCACCAGGGTTGTCTCTGGGGATGATGTGATGCTTCAGAGTTGTCTCCGAAGGTTGGCTTGACATCCCGGGGTTGTCACCGGGGCTGCTTGACAATCCTGGTATGGTCACCGGGGCATCACTTGACATCCCGGTGTTGTCGGGGCTTGACTGACATCCCAGTGTAGTGACCGGGGTTGAGCTTGACATCCCGATTTTGCCGGGGTTTGACTTGACATCCCGGTGTAGTGACTGGGATTGAGCTTGACATCCCGGGGTTATCACCGGGGCTGCTTGACATCCCGGTATGGTCACCGGGTATTCACTTGATATCCCGGTGTTGTCGAGGTTTGTCTTGACATCCCAGTGTAGTGACATGGATTTTGCTTGACATCTTAGGGTTGTTATTGGGGCTGCTGACTTCCTGGTATTGTCACCGGGGGCTTCACTTGACATCCCGGTGTTGTCGGGGTTTGTCCTGACATCCCGGTGTAGTGACTTGGGTTGAGCTTGACATCCCAGGGTTGTCGCCGGGGCTGCTGATATCCCGGTATGGTCATCGGGACTTCACTTGACATCCCGGTGTTGCCGGAGTTTGACTTGACATCCCGGTGTAGTGACCGGGGTTGAGCTTGACATCCCGAGGTTGTCACCAGGGCTGCTTAATATCCCGGTATTGTCACTAGGGCTTCTCTTGACATCCCGGTGTTGTCACTGGGGCTGAGCTTGACATCCCGGGGTTGTCGTCGGGGCTGCTTGACATCCCGGTATGGTCACCGGGGCTTCACTTGACATCCCGGTGCTGTCGGGGTTTGACTTGACATCCCGGTGTAATGACCGGGGTTGAGCTTGACATCCCGGTGTTGTCACTGGGGCTTCACTTGACATCCCGATGTTGTCGGGGTTTGACTTAACATTCAAGTGTAGTGACTGGGGTTGAGCTTGACATCCCAGGATTGTCACCGGAGCTTCACTTAACTTCTCGGTGTTGTCGTCGGGGCTGCTGTACCTTCCTAGTTGTGACCGGAAGGAAAAAAATGGGTTTACCCTCCTACAGGGTTAGTAACAGGAATGCAAAATTTTGAGTGTCTACAATTGGTCATTTCCATGTTTAAAAGGGCAAAATTGCCATTTTCCTATTACCGGCGCCGGTTCCTTGCTCTTTTCTGGCGCCGCAGTGCCTCTAGACTGCCAGCTCAGCTCTCTCGTAGCGCCGCAGCTCCCCTTCATTGTATTTCCAGTCCTGAGGCAAAGCCGCAACGCGGTTTTTAGTTCTAGTTATGGCGTCGCAACGCCTACTGTTTGACTGTCTCTCTCAATACGGGCGCCGTAGTGCCTGTCCAAGGCTTAAACCCGACGCCGCAGCGCCGATTCAGGATCTCAGGCAGACACAAGGCTCCATGGGTTGACCTAATGGGTAAGGATTAATCCTTTTAACCCAATAGCCTCCCTCTCTCTTACAGATACGATTTTCAGACAGACGTTAGAATACAGGGAGTATAGTTTGAAAACTAAAGAGGAGAAGAATATTGCTTTCAACTATTATTGGATTATACACTTTGGAAAGAAGATTTTAGAGTTTGAATACTACTTCAAGGGGGTTTTCTTATCTAAGTCTTTCATTTCATTTGTGTAATCTTATCATGTTGAACACTTTATTAATGGAGTTCATCTTCATAGTTATGAACTAACTTCATTACTAATATTGCAATGTAACTTAATGATTAGTTAATTCTATTTTCTCTCCTATTATTGTAATAAAACATCTATGAATGGGTTGTTGTATTTATTGCTTAATGTATTAATTACTCTGACAAGTGATTAATATATGATATTTATATGAAATTGGAAAATGAATTATAAAATATAGATCTGAATATAATAACACATGTTGTGACCATTCTTCTTAGTATTGAATGCATAAATTGCATATAGAATTTATTCTTAATGACTTATAGTCTAACTTATTTCACCATAGGAATATAGTGAATTATTTAGATAGGAGATATTCATATGATCATCGGAAGAGGCTTATGTATACTTAAAATTCTCAGTTAGCCATTCAAATGTTTTGTTGATAAAAAGGAGAGTTAAAAGATGAAACGAAGCATTAGGGGAGTTGTAATCTTAGCTTGTCTTATTTGATATCATATGTAATTGCTCATTAATTTGCATTTTAATTACATTCCTTTAAACAAACCATCTTTAATCAATTATTTAGATAAGATCGTATTGATATAATTTTAGTACTTGAATAGCTTAGATATTATTTCCCTGTGGGTTCGACACTCAACTTATCATTATATTACTTGTGGACCGCGTATACTTGCACGTGCTTTATTGATTGTGAAATCGACCAACAAGTTTTTGGCGCCGTTGCCGGGGACTTAATATCTATTATTTTTCAATATTAATACAAATATATGACGATCTTAATTTAAACATATTTTATAGGTACTCTTGATCTTGTATGCGACCTCGTAAAGTTCCAAATTTAACCCCTCTTGATCATGAAGTTGAAAGAACGTTTAGGCGACTGAGAAGGGAAAGAGTTCGGGGTGTAATTAATCAAGATACCATGGAAGAAGAAGTACATAAATCGTTACAGGATTACGTTATGCCGCGCATCACAGATCTTCAAGCAAGCATACAAAGGCTCGCGATTCAAGCAAACAACTTTGAAATTAAGTCGGGCACAATTCAAATGATCCAGAATAATATGCAATTCGAACGGATGCCGAATGATGACCCTAATAACCATTTGATAAATTTTGTGGAAATCTGTGACACATTCAAATATAACAGAGTTTCTGAAGATGCTATCAGGCTCAGATTGTTTTTGTTCACTCTTCGGGACAAAGCCAAGAGTTGGTTACATTCAGTCCCAGTGGGATCCATAACTACATGAGTTGACTTGGCTCAGAAATGCGTGTCGAAATTCTTTCTGCCAGCAAAGACTGCAAAACTCAGACACGACATCCTATCCTTCACACAAATGGACCCCGAGTCTCTTTATGAAGCTTGAGAGCGATATAAGGATTTGCTAAGAAAATGCCCACACCACAACCTACCGGATTGGCTACAAGTATCGACATTCTACAATGAGGTATCATGTGCTACCCGATCTAGTATTGATGCAGCGTCTGGTGGAGCATTCATGGGAAAGAAATATGATGAAGCCCATGAGTTGTTAGAAACCATGTCCACAAATAACTATCAGTGGCCATCTGATAGGCAATTACCACGGAAAGTAGTAGGGGTTTATGAAGTTGATGCAGTTACTGCGTTATCTGTGCAAGTCACTACCCTTGCTAAAAGAGTTGATGCCATGGGGGTGAAATCGGTGCAAAGTGTGGCAGTGCCATGTGACTTGTGTGCGGGAAGCCACCCTACTGATCAGTGCGCAATTAGCGTTGAGTCAGTTCAGTATGTATCCAACTACGGGCGACAACATAATAACAATGTTCCTACACATTACCATCCTTGTTTGAGGAACCACCCAAATTTCTCATGGAGCAACAATAACAACCAAGCTCAACCCTCTACTTCGAGACAGCCATATCCTCCATGATTTCAATCACAAGCTCAACCACCATAAGGATCATACCAACCCCTACCTTCTCAAGAACGAAAACCTAGCTTGGAAGATCTTCTCTCGAGATACATATCACAAAATGAGACGAGGATAAATAGCCAAGAGGTTTCCATCCGAAATTTAGAGAACCAAATGGGACAGTTGGCCACTACTATAAATAGTTGTCCCCCCAGGTACCTTGTCATGTGACACCGATGTAAACCCAAAAAGGGAAGGCAAGGAGCATTCTAAAGCAGTTACACTCTGGAGTGGTAAGGAATTAGGTAAGATTAAAAGAGAAACCTCAACAATGCCACTAGTGGCTATTGAGGTGGAAAGCAGTGTAGAGAATGATTGTAACAAGGATGGGGTTAAGGAAAGTGGATTAGCAGAAATCACCCCGCTTACTTCTAACAGTACCAAGAAAAATCCTTGGACACAACCTTTGCCATTTCCACATCGCCAGCAGAAGCTAAAGCTAGACAAACAGCTCTCAAAATTTCTGGAAGTCTTTAAAAAGCTTCATATCAACATTCCATTAGTGGAGGCTTTGGAGCAAATGCCCAGTTAAGTCAAGTTCATGAAGGATATTTTGTCCAAGAAAAGAAAACTGGGCGATTATGAGACTGTAGCACTGACAGAGGAGTGTAGTGCTATACTTCAGAAAAAGCTTCCACCTAAGCTGCAGGATCCGGGAAGCTTCACGATCCCGTGTACTATCGGGAGTCAGTTCATTGGTAAAGCCTTATGTGATTTGGGGGCGAGCATTAATTTGATGCCGCTCTCAATTTTTCAGAAGCTTGGTTTGAAAGAAGCTAAGCCCACCAGTATCACTTTGTAACTAGCAGACATGTCGTTAACCTACCCAAATGGAAGAGTGGAAGACGTTCTGGTTAAGGTGGATAAACTCATCTTCCCAGCAGACTTTATAGTTCTTAACTTTGAAGAAGATATGGAGGTACCTACTATTCTTGTGCGTCCCTTCCTAGCAACTAGGAGGACACTCATTAATGTTCTTAAGGGGGAACTCAATATGAGGGTGCAAGACCAAGAAGTCACCTTCAATGTCTTAATGGCGATGAAGTTCCCGAGTGATATTGAGGATTGTAATCGAGTTGACTTGGTTGACATGGCAGTAGAAGAAGTATTTTTGGAGAATTGTATTTCCGATCCACTTGAAGCTGTGTTAGTTAACCCCTCTAATTTAGAACAACCCAATCAACTTGAGTATGTCCAATGGTTGGATGCTTCTCCTCGGTCCACTTAGTTCAAGCATCAATTTGAGTCTTTGGATCAACAAGGATTGTCTACCTCTCAGATGCTGTCATCAATGATTAAAACACCTGTACTAGAACTTAAGCCATTGCCAAGTCATTTGCGGTATGCTTTTCTAGGCGAGTCATCTACCTTGCTAGTTATTGTCTCTACATCACTAGATGAGGCACATGAAGATAAGCTCTTACAAGTTCTAAAGAAGTAAAAGACAACCTTAGGATGGACTATTACAGATATTAAGGGCATCAGTCCCTCTATTTGTATGCATAAAATCCTCCTTGAGAATGGTTTTAAGCCTTCCATCGAGCATCAAAGACATTTGAACCCCATTATGAAGGAGGTAGTTAGAAAATAAATCATCAAATGGCTTGATGCAGGTATCATCTATCCAATCTCTGACAGTCCTTGGGTTAGTCCAGTCCAATGTGTGTCAAAAGAAGGGAGGCATGTGATGAGTGCATATTATTCATTTATTTCAATTCCATTATATTTAGTTTATTACATGTTTTATAGTGTATATGAACTTATTAAGATGTTTATTTATTTTAGGAGGAATTAGAGCTAAAATAACTGAAATGATGAAAAAGAAATAAATTTATGTGTTTTTAAAATACAATTCAGAAATTGCATGTACGATTTGGTGTTGGACATGCAGCAATATAAATATTCAATTGGGTCACGGTTTTTATATATTACAAATTGAAGCAAGGTCCAGCAGCTTGTAATACATGGGGCCCACGGTGCTTAGTAGCTTAAAGAGGAGAGTATATCATATATATTAACAAAGTAGCTAGCACATGCAAAGAAAATCAACTTCTCAATCATAGCAGGTCACGAATTTGGGCAGCCACGAATTCCTTCTCCTACCAGCACACGGATTCCAAGCAATTAGCACGTGGGCCACGAATTTAGTATGCATGGCATTTACTCAGCCCAGTTTTCTAACATGCAATCATCAATTGAGAAGCAGCTCACGGGTTGGGTTAATTCCTAAGTGGAGGAGGTTTGACCGAAGTTCTAATAGATTACAAATTAGAGCAGCTCATTCATGTGGGGGCCACGCACGTGCTAAACAAATTAGAGCAGCTCATGAAATGGGCATGTATGATAAAGTGGGCTCACGGATCCAACAGCTACTAAAGGAAGGTATCACATGGGCCACGTTGGATTGAGTAGCTTGCAATTGCAAAAGGAGATTCATCAAATATCAACAAAGATCATGCAAAGCTGGACAGTGTGATACCCCGCTGGGGCGGGGCATTAGGCCAGTGAACCCCCGCTGGGGCGGGGAGGCGCGCGGGTCAGCTGCTGGATTTCTTTTGCGGATTGGATTTGGACGGAAGTTAAACATGATTAGGGCTGAAATTCTTGTGTTATAAAAAGGGATTGAGAGGAACATAAAAAGAGATTCATTTTCTTGTATTTTCACATTATTATTCATCTTTTATTCTAGATCTAGGATTGCTTGCAAACTTAGAGCTTGCAAACTTGGAGCATGTCAAGGCTAGTTTTTTTTATTCAGTTCTAAAGGGAGGTGAAACCTTGTTACAAGTAATTAATTAATTGAGTATTATTATTTATTTCTTCTTATGTGAAATTTCTTCTGATAATTTATTTTCATTGATTGCATGCTAATTGATCTAATTAATTTGATATGACCAATTGAGTTAATTTAATCATTATCATATGCTAGATTAAGATTGGTATTACGTGTAATTGATATCTGTCTTTATCACAAGTAGCAAATTAGTGATACTAATTGTGGACAAGCTTTTGTGTATTGCTAAGGTTATCAGGAAACAAGTTAAACAAATCAAGCTTATGTGTTTGTTGCTTGGATTAGCTTAATTCTCTATTTCTTAATGCTTCTATCATATTAAATCTAGAGAGCTTGTTCTAGGTTGTATGCTAGTTGAATCTAGTGAAGAGCTTGTTTCATACAGTGACAATCTAAGGAGAATTTCGGGTAGCAGAGCTTGTTGCTATCTAGGGCTAATAGTTTCATTGAAGGGTAAATAATGCAACTTGATTAATTCATTGTTGTGCTCGGTGAAACGGAACTGCAGAACTGAAGTTTTTACATATTTAGTTAATCTCATTATTTTATTCTGTTTTTTAGTTTAAAACAATTTCAAAAATCCCCCATCTTTATTTTCTGTTAAAATAGCAGAATAAATCTAAAACAAACTTACTCTCTGTGGGATCAATCCTTGCTTACTACTGTGTTAATTATTTAAATTTGTGAAGTGAAAGTGAGGTTAATTTTGGAGTATCAACGACAGCTCCCAGCATGACAGTGGTGTCCAACGAGAATAACAAGCTAATTCCTACACGAACTGTTACTGGATGGATGGCATGCATGGACTATCAAAAACTTAACAAGGCCACTTGTAAGGATCATTTCCCTCTGTCGTTCATTGACCAAATGCTCGATAGGCTTGCCGGGCATGAATTTTACAGTCTGTTAGATGGGTATTCGGGCTACAATCAAATTGCTATAGCACCCGAAGACCAAGAAAAAACAACCTTTACATGTCCGTATGGAACTTTTGCCTTCAGAAAAATGTCCTTCAGATTATGTAATGCTCTTGCAACATTCCAGAGATGTATGATGTCCATTTTTTCTGACATGGTGGAACAAACTCTCGAATTGTTTATGGATGATTTCTCTGTCTTTGGGAATTCTTTTGATTCATGTCTACAAAATTTGACTTCAGTATTGGAAAGATGTGTGGAGACAAATCTGGTATTGAATTGGGAGAAGTGCCACTTCATGGTTCGAGAGGGGATTATCTTGAGAGCATAGAGTGTCTGCGAATGGAATTGAAGTGGACAAATATAAAATTGACATTATTGATAATCTTCCACCGCTATCATCTGTGAAAGGGGTAAAAAGTTTTCTGGGGCATGTCGAGTTCTACAGGCGATTTATAAAGGACTTCTCGAAAATCACCAAACCTCTCTGCTGCCTTTTAGAAAAAGACGTGCCTTTCAAAGTTGACAAGGCGTGCCTAGAGGAATTTGAAGTACTAAAGAAGAAGCTTATCTCTACTCCTATTGTAGTAGCCCCTGACTGGAAATTGCCATTCGAACTTATGTGCGATGCCAATGATTTTGTTATTCTGGCGGTGTTAGGTCAACGGAAAGACAAGGTATTTCACACCATATACTATGCCAACAATACCATGACAGATGCTCAACTCAATTATACTATTGATGAGTTGGGTTTACACCTACGAATCGATGCCCATAATAGCTTGATTCTTGGCTATCTCGAGTAATTTTAGTGTATTTTACGCTGGTTTTGTGTTGTTGATTGCAGGAACCGGAATGAATGGGAAATCGGGACTTAATTTAAGATTTTGCAGTTTGTCAAGAAAAGTGGATGCTTGCTGGGACGGGCCTCACAAGGTAAAATTTATCGCCGGGGAGGGGGTGCAGAAAACTCAGCATCTCAAAGTGGCTACCCGTTGGGGCATGTGTCAGCATGTATAAACCCCCGCTAGGGCTGGGGTACGGCAGGAAGTATGGAAGTTTCCTTCCTTTAGTGGGATTCTGCAGATACGAAGAGATCTATTCGGTGCGTGATTAGGAGGATATTTAAGGCACTTAGAGAGGCGATTGTAGAGAGACTTAGACAAAATTCAAGCCCTAGTTCATGAGTTTGACAGAGACGGAGGATCGTGACGAAGAGTGGTGATACAATTCTAGAGTTTATTTTCTCTTTTCTTCTGTACCTTGTATTCAGAATGTTTACCACTGTATGGATTATAGTTTTTTATTCATTCATTATGAACTAAATTCTTATTTAAGCCTATAACGGATCTTATTATGTAATGGAGGATTGAATAACCTTTAATTCAGTTTGTGAATATTATTTCCAAGTTATTTACTATGTGTTGTGCATAGCTTATATAATTGTTTGATCACCAATTATCTATTATCCCATATAAATTCGAGAGATGATATATGGGATTAGAACTGGCCATAGTAACGTATGTTTATGATTTCTACTGTAGTTAGGATTCATAATTCATGTGTAGGATAGAGATATCTATGCATCATATGTAATCTGAAGAGAACTTGCTAATAAACCTTTCTTAATTATAATTCACATAGAGATATAGTGAGTTGGTTAATTAAGGTGTCTTGCTTAATTCTATCATTTGTGAATTTGAGTGAGTATGGATTTAATACATTGAGAGATGATTATATCTACTTATATGTTCTTGGTTGATAATCTGGAATAATTGATATAAACTAAAGGAAAGTATATTATCCAAAGTGAAGTAATAGGTGAAATTGTAGGCTTATTTCTCCAAAACTTGTTAATACCCTGAATTAGTGTTAATTTTGGTCTAAGTAGTCTTTTATTATAAAAATCATCAGTTAATCATTAGTTTAATAAAGCTGAAATAATATAAAATTGGTACTTGTTTGAATAAATTAGAATTATTGTCTCTGTGGGTACGATACTTGATCTTATCATTGTATTACTTGTTGACCACGTACACTTGCGTGTGACGCGTATAGATTTTACCCAACAACTACCACCGAGAAAGATTTGACAAATTCTAGTAGATTGGAAGTAGTATATGCATTTGAAAAATTCTACTCGTATCTCATCGATACGAAAGTCATTGTGTATACCGACCACTCGGCTATCAAATTTCTGATCTCTAAGAAAGATGCCAAGCCACGGTTGATTAGATGGGTCCATCTCCTTCAGGAATTTGATTTAGTGATTCGTGATAGAAAGAGAACTAAAAATTAAGTGGCGGATCATCTCTCGAGGTTGGAGAATACAAGCCAACCAGGACAAACTGACACGATAATCAATGAATTTTTCCTCGATGAGCAGTTATTTGTTATACACAGTGTAACACCTTGGTATGCCGACTATGCCAATTATATCGCATGCAATGTGTTACCCCCCAATATGAGCTATTAGCAGAAGAAGAAATTCTTAAATGATGTGAAACACTATGTTTGGGACGAGCCATTCCTTTTTAATCAGTGTGCAAACCAAATTTTAAGAAGATGCTTACCAAGGGAAGAAATGGAGGATGTACTCCATCATTGCCATTCATCTAATTATTATGGATGGCATTTCGGCGGGCAGAGAACGACATCAAAAGTTCTTTAGTCGGGTTTCTATTGGCCAACCCTTTTTAAGGATGCTCACTTTTTTGTACCGCGATGCGATAACTGCAAGAGAGTTGGAAATATCTCCAAAAGGCATGAAATGCCTCAGAATAATATTCTCGAAGTGGAGCTTTTCGATGTTTGGGGAATAGACTTCATGGGCCCGTTCCTGTCATCCTACAACAATCTCTACATCCTAGTCGTAGTTGACTATGTATCTAAATGGGTTGAAGACATAGCATTGCCCACCAACGATGCAAAGGTTGTGCTTAATTTCCTCAGGAAAAACATCTTTACGCGAAACAATTTCCTTTAGATTTTCTGTTATTTCCTTTAATTACTGATCTTTACGCAAAGGTTGATCTTCAATTGCTGTTAAAAAGCTCTTCAACAATCTGTAAGTTAATCATACAGTCTTGTACTTCTTTCAGCTGGAACAATTTCATTTCTGTTATTTCCTTTAAATTTTCTATAGATTAAGCTGATGCAAGATTCTTATATATTTTGTCTATAGAGGACAAGCAGAAAAGGATTTCAAGGTTGAAGTTGAGGCCATTGCCATGTGCGGCATAAAAATTTAGTTAGACTTCTGGGGTACCGCATTGAGGGTACCCAAAGGTACCATATCATCCCTTTAAGCTCTGTGCATGTGTTTGTATAAAAAAAACATGCGACGGCTGTGCAAATTTTTAATTACGAAATTTTGGAAATGAGTTAATTGTAACAAACTTACCTGCAAATTCTATTATGTTTCTTTTACTGTCATCCTTTTGCTCAATGAGCTTTAGTGGCAGCAATGAGTTTCATTGTTAGTGGTAGCAATGATTTAGTGGCGAATGATTTTTTTTGCAGGCGAATAGCAAAACTGTGTGATGCGGTGGTAGTGGCTGTTGGGTATAGACTAGCGCCGGAGAATAAATGTGACAAAATGTTTACAAGATGGGGTAAAGGTGTTAAATTGGTTAGGAACGCAGGCAAATTTAGTTGAGTGTAGTAAGTTACTCGGAGGAGCTTCGAAAAATCAATGTTGTTGATCCCCTTCTCGATTACCATGATGATGTGCACGAGTTTGCCACCCTTGATGTCCTCCTCAAAACACCACAAGCTATGAAATTCTCAACTTTGTTTTTTAATCTCTGTTACATTTTGATGCTACATGATCCTTCTTTCCTGTCCAATGGTTTATTTATAGCTCAAGATACTCTGTCAAAACAAGTTGCTTCAGATATATAGTAGCCTTGGGATGAATTTTTCGCTTTTTTTTTTTGTTTTCTATAGTATTTCCTTTTAAGAGGACTTTGTGGCCTCCATCAGCATTATGTTCCATTTTCTTTTCTCTGAAAATTTTCTTCTTTTATCTATAAAAAAGAAAAGAATGACCTTCAAAATGTTCCTCTTTTGGTGCATAATTCATTTTAGCTGCTTATATTCATTATTTTCTTGCATTTTCCTTTTGCCTGCTGTCTTCTATTGTGTATTGCGTCTAATGTCACTCTAATTGTTGCTTTTACTGTCATAATTTTGAATAATATATGTGTTCATTACAAGTATGAATTACAAAAATAAAATAAGTTTCTAGGGAATGTTTTGATGCCAGTCAAATGAATTGGCTGCACCTTTGGTTTGTGATGTTATTCTTTGTGATTTGGTATTTCATTATTTTGTCGGAGTATCGGCTTACTGTATGTACTTAAAAAAATTAAAATTAAAATTGTTACTTTAGTAGTTCTATCTGTTGAAGCTTGTGTTAGAATATTTTATTCCTTTATGTGGCTTTTACTATTTATGTAATTATTGGGCTTACATATTGTATTAATTTATTACTTTATTTATGGGTTTGGTAATTAATTGTGTGACCCATAAATATTATTACTAATATTAAGTTGGCATAATGGGGTTTCATAATCTTGATGGACGATTTTGACCCTTATCTACCTAATAAATAAAACAGTTAGGGTTTGGTCCCAGGTGTCGTTTCAAAAACTTTATACACACCTATACATCTATCCTAAGATTGAGAGACAATTGAAGACCTTCACCCTTACGCGCACCGGAGGCGTAATACATACAAGATGACTTCTCTCAATTCATGTAAGTATTGAATATTATGATTATTAATGTTATTTTATTCTATGCAATAGCACGTTCCGATATAATTTATTCAACATCTGGTATTAGAGCGCTTGGTTACGTTATTGTATAGAATAAATTAATTATTTTGTTATGCCAATAATTTTAATTCTGCATAATCGCATTATTGGGATAATATGGAACTATTCATGAATTCAATTAATTATTCTATTAATCATATGATTTATGAATTCTTATTTTTCGCCACTAAGAATTCTGTTACTACGAAAAATAAGTTTTCGAAAATAGATTAAATACTTTTAGTTTTCGTCACTAAGAATTCTGTTGCTATGAATGAGTTTATTCTCATGCACTATAATCAGAATTCGTTGGTAATAATTATAGAATAATTCATTCATATATATTAAGTATTTCCGAATGAATAGTTAAGTATTTGACGAGGTGGATTTTATTTACCCATGGAACTATTCAGTATGTTAAGGTTCGGACCTCCGGGTATTCAATATCCAGTCAGCTAAACAGATAATGTATTTGGTCAGGATAATGTATTTTGTATTCATGTATTAGCTTGGTCGTGCTTGGTGTATATGACGTATTATGAAAAAGGCTCATGCATTACTGCTATTGCAATTGAATACTCAGTTGAAAAAGGCTCATGCATTACTGCTATTGCAATTGAATACTCAGTTGCGGTATTATGATTATTTTTAATTCATATCAAAACCATCAGTAATATTATAATAAATTTATTAGTCATTCTAACTAAAATATTATCAATTCGTGTTCATTACTATATATCTTAATTTAAAATTTTTAGAACATAATATGATATATTATTAATTAAGATTTTTAAATTGTTATATGTAAATTATAAATAATGACAATTTTCAAACTTGATTAAAATTTTGTTTAAATGAAATTGAGTTTGATCATAATAATTTAAATGTATGCGTGACTCTTTTGTTGTTAAAATTAATAATCAGTCCAACGGAGGATTATTAATTGAAACAATTAAAGATTAAGAAAAGTCACATAATGTTACATTTAATAAGTAAAGATTTTAATTTTACCTAACGGAAAATTAGAATTAAAATTTATTAAATGGAATTTTATTGCATAAGTAACATGTTTATCTCGTTTCTGCTCAACGGTGATGCGTGGATAAATGTGTTGTGCATTATTTTATGGGAATGTTATTAGCATATTATTAATTGGACCAACGAAAGATTGATAATTATGCACCAACATCTCATTAAAATCTATTTTTGGGTGTTGTAAATAGATTTTATGTAACTAACTGCTTGCCCTACAGTTGGTTTTATTATGATTAATGATTAATTATTGTTGTACATTGTGGATTTCTTTTAGTTATTTGTAAGCATGCTTATGAGCTTGATTATGTTTCAGCATTGACTCCAACTAGTATTTCTGCTTATGTTGCTCATTTGACTACCACTAGATCTCATAAGAAGAAGGTTCATAAAAGTGACAAAGGTTTTAAGAATAAAGATAAATAAATTTCTACTAAAACAAATATGGCAAATTATTCGGGTAATAACTCTGAGGCATGTCCTAAATGTCACTTCTGTAAGAAGCAAGGACATATTAAGAAAGAATGCCCTAAATTCAGAGAATGACTTGAAAAGAAAGGTATATCGTCCTTTAATTATGTAACTTATGAATCCTTTCTAATTGATGTTCCTTCTAATACATGGTGGCTTGACACTGGTGCTATGGTTCACATTACTAATTCATTACAAGGATTCCTTTCAAAGAAGACACTCCAAAAGGGGAAAAGAACCATTAAAGTTGATAATGGAGAGTCTACACAAGTTGAAGCTGTAGGAACTCTCCCTTTAGTTTTGGAGAGTGATTTTACCTTGTATTTATATGATACTCTTTATGTTCTCAATATGACACGGAATTTAATTTTGTATCTAAACTTGACGTTGATGGATTTTCGTTTAAGTTTGGGAATAATAAAATAATTATTTATCATTACTCTCATGTTATTGGTTCTAGCTCTTTAGAGGGAAACCTCTATAAGATAAATTTGGATAATGTCTTTTCTGAATCCTTATTAACAATGAATATGACAGAAAATACCTTTAAAAGTGAAAATAAGAGAAAACTAGATAATGAGAATTCTTCAAAATTGTGGCATAAACGCTTAGGTCATATTTCAAAAGACAGAATGCAACGCCTTATAAAGGATGGAATTCTTCATTCACTAGATTTTTCTGATTTTGACCATTGTATTGAATGTATAAAAGGAAAATTTGTGAAAGGTAATAAGAAAGGAGCCACTAGAAGTGGTGCACTGCTTGAGGTGATTCACACTGATATATACGGACCATTTTCTCCAGGAATTGGGGGACATAAATCTTTCATTACGTTCATTGATGACTATTCTCGTTATACTTATGTCTACTTGATTAATGAAAAATCTGAATCACTAAATATGTTTAAAATTTTCAAGGCTGAAGTTTAAAATCAACTTGACCGAAAAATTAAAGTAGTGAGATCAGATAGAGGCAGAGAGTATTATGGTAAACAGTCCGATACAGGTCATAGTCCTGGCCCATTTGCCTTATTTTGTCAAGAAAATGAAATCGTCATTCAGTATACAATGCCTGGTATACCGTAGCAGAATGGTGTAGCTGAGAGGCGAAATCGTACCCTTATGGATATGGTACGTAGTATGTTATGTAATTCCAACTTACTAATATTTTTGTGGGCTGAGGCATTAAAGACAGCTGTTCATATTATAAACCGGGTTCCTAGAAAATCTGTCCCTAACACTCCTTATAAAATTTGGACAGGTAGGAAACCTAGTTTAAAATACTTACGGGTGTGGGGCTGTCCAGTCGAGGCTAAGATTTTTAATCCACAAATAAAGAAACTTGACTCTAAAACCATTAGTTGCCATTTCATTGGATATCCTGATAGATCTAAGGGTTTTCGATTTTACTGTCCCTCTTATACCACTAGAATTGTTGAGACTAGGCATGCAGAGTTTTTAGAGAATGGTGATTTAAGTGGGAGTGGTGAGCCTAAAAAAATTGATCTTGAAGAAAATAAGTTTTATGTTCCTAATCCTGTAATTCAAGAAGATGAGGCACAACAACCTCTTATTGAGGCGAATGATGCCCCTGAGATAGCTGAGCCACCACCTAATGTTGAACCACACATTATTGAAAATTATATTCCTGAAATTGTGCAGCCTTTACGTAGGTCCGAAAGACCTAGAAAGCCTGTTAAATTTGATAATTTTATAACCTATCTTAATGAGATTGACTATGATTCAAGTAAGATTAATGATCCTATCTCCTTTAAAGAGGCCATTACGAGTGCTCAATCAACTCAATGGCTTGAAGCCATGAATGATGAGTTGAAATCAATGGAACTTAATAATGTTTGGGATCTTGAAGAATTACCAAAAGGTATTAAACCTGTTGGTTTCAAGTGGGTCTATAAGACCAAATTAGATCCTAAAGAAAACGTTGAAAGGTATAAAGCTCGATTGATTGCTAAGGGTTTCACTCAAAAGGAAGGTGTGGATTATAATGAAACTTTCTCTACAGTATCTAGGAAAGATTCATTTAGAATAGTCATGGCTTTAGTAGCTCATTATGATTTAGAGTTACATCAGATGGATGTTAAAATTACATTCCTTAATGGTAACTTGCATGAGAATGTTTATATGGCACAACCAGAAGGTTTTTTGGTTAAAGGCAATGAACATATGGTATGTAGACTTAAGAAATCCATATATGGGTTAAAACAGGCTTCTCGACAATGGTATCTTAAGTTTCACAAGGTGATGAGTACTTTTGATTTTAAGAAAAATATAGTGGATCAATGCATATACTTGAAGGTTAGTGGGAGTAAATTTATTATTCTTGTTTTGTATGTTGATGATATACTACTTACAAGTAATAATTTAGACATGTTGCATGAGACCAAACATTTTCTTTCTAGAAATTTTGATATGAAGGATCTCGGTGAAGCCTCTTATGTTATAGGTATTGAAATTCATCGAGATAGGTCTCGCGGGATATTAGGATTGTCCCAAAGAGCTTATATTGACAAAGTTCTTAACAAATACAACATGCAAAATTGCTCCCCTACTGTCGCCCCTGTTGTTAAGGGTGACAAATTTGGCTCATATCAATGCCCTAAGAATGAACTTGAACGTGATCAAATGAATCTTATTCCCTATGCTTCTGTAGTTGGAAGTCTTATGTACGCTCAAGTTTATACACGTCCAGATATAGCGTATGTAACTGGCATGCTTGGACGATACCAGTCAAATCCAGGTTTGGATCACTAGAAAGTAGCCAAAAAGGTTTTACGCTATTTACAGGGCACTAAATATTTTATGCTTACTTTCAGAAAAATAAATAACCTTGAAGTTGTTGGTTATTCTGATTCTGATTTTGCTAAATGTAAAGACGAAAAAAAATTCACATCAGGGTACATCTTTATGCTTTCAGGAGGCCCTATTTCGTGGAGAAATCATAAGCAGAAGTTAACTATCACTTCCACGATGATGACATAATATGTGGCTTGTTATCATGCTACTTGTCACGCCGTATTATTGAGGAATCTTATTTCATGACTTAAAGTTATAGATTCTATTTCATTGAAAGTATTTTGTGATAATGATTCTACTGTTATTTTTCCAACAGCACCAGTTCGAGTGGTGCTGGACTATACCTCGACACTAAGTACTTATTTGTCAGGGAAAGAGTTGAAGATCAAAGCGTTGTCATTAAGTATATTAGTACGCATGATATGTTAACAGATCCACTTACGAAAGGCTTACCACCTAAGTTCTTTTTAGAGCATATTGTCGGCATGGGTTTAACTGGTAGTCTTAATTAGTGATCTATTTTGATGTATGACAACAATTTTGAGCTCGTTGTTTTGAACTTCACATTATGTTTATAGTTTGCTATTCTCTTTATTGTGTACACTTGAGAATTTATGAGCAAATGGAACGATTATGTTTTGGACCATATGAATGAGTTTAATCTATTACCACTTATGTAAACTCTATTCATTCTTGTTATGCTTAATGTTAATCTTTGTTCTAATAAAAGTACTAATTGTGTAACTAATGGGGATCTTGTGTTAATAGTGACACAAAGATTGTATTAATTCGCATTGGTATTTTTATTTGAACAGGATGTAGATATTAAATTAATACTTGGCCAAATTAATAATTGTAAGCGTTATCTTTGTATATAAATAGTATTTCGGTCATGTAAGAGAATGTTAGAATATTTTATTCCTTTATGTGGCCTCTACTATTTATATAATTATTGGGCTTACATATTGTATTAATTTATTACTTTATTTATGGGTTTGATAATTAATTGTGTGGCCCATAAATATTATTACTAATATTAAGTTGGCATAATGGGCCCTAGGGTTTTATAATTTTGATGGACGATTTTGACCCTTAGCTATCTAATAAATAAAACAGTTAGAGTTTGGTCCTAGTTGTCATCTCAAGAATTTTATACACACCTATACATTCATCCTAAGATTGAGAGAGAAAATTGAAGACCTTCACCCTTACGCGCATACTGAATATTATGATTATTAATGTTATTTTATTCTATGCAATAGCACGTTCCGATATAATTTATTCAACAACTTGCTCACTGGAAATGCTTTTTATATATGATCATTTTCAATAATACTTGCATAAATGAGGATCATGTTTGAAAATATAATTTTGCTTTCAGGATTTCTCAATGCTGAATAGAGATCCCTCAAGGATTCTTTATGTGAGTGGTGATGCACTAGAAACTAGCCTTCACCCAGAAAATTCTGTATTAATAATGCAATGGAAGGGTGAAGTAGAAGATACAACACTTTTGGATCTTATTCCATTTCTTGAATGTAAGTTATTGCCTGATTATTCAGAATGGGATGTTTTCCTTATCTTTATAATGATTAAAGAGTTTCGACTTCTCTGACGATGTTGAATTCACCAGCTACTTTGTTTGGGTGCAGACGTTGCTCAACCTAGACCAGCTGATATCCGCCTTATTCTAGCTTCATATCAGGGTCATGATATAGTGAAGGAGTTCATTGAACGTTCCAAGGAGCATCAGAAGTAAGTCTTTTCCTATTTATATATATGAGCTTATAGCTAGTACATAGAACGTCGACCAATTATCTTTGTGGTTGTTTAACAACCATTAGTTTTATATTTGATGCGGATGACTTTTGGGCGCTACTTGTGATGCCTATATTTTGCATGGAGCTTTCCTTATGGGGAAACTTGAAAAGGAAGCCTGTACTGGGTTTTCAAAGGAAGCCTGCACTTTATGTGAAGTTCTCTTCATCATGTTCTAAAACCTGGACTGGGTTTTCAAAAGAAGCCTTTCAAAATATCCTTACTTTCCTTAAACTTGCAGTTCCTTCAGCTGTTATGGTCTGGTAAGATATTAAACATCTTTTTGTCCCTCCACAAATAAACAGCTTAATAAATTCTTAATTTATTTGGTACTAATTGAACAGTTCATAAATTCAGTTTGTTATTGTACTCATTAAGATTCTACTATCATTTTCTATATTCTGACTAAGTTTATAATTGTTAGGGCCCGAATATTTGAGGACCAAGACCCGGATTGGGATTGGGCCATGGTTGGGTCCGATTGGACCATGTTGGGATATAACTCCTAGTTATATGGAGATTCTACTTATGGGAAGAGGAGCAGACATTGATTGGACTTCCTATATCTTGGGAGATTTAATATTATCCTATTATGAAAAGGATACACGGGGGAACCCTAATACAATATGAAGATGGATTCTAGCATGGATGTGAGGTACTATAAATATATGGCTTGACTATTCACAAGGTACACTTACACAATATTATTATTTCCTGCAATAGAGTATTTTACCTCCATTGTTAACCTTGCTAGCCTGTACTTACTCTCACACCGGAGCTATCCCCTGGCGCCCAAGTCGTCAAGCTTTGGAGTTTACCCGTTTTGTGCAGAATTGGACGCGCTTTGGTGATTGGAGCGCGTGACCAAATCTTGGCGTTAACATTGGCGCTAGAAAGAGGGCTTTTTTCAATCACAACCAGTAGATCACCATGTCTGAAAACATGGTGAATAACAAGACAATTTCTGGCAAGGGACAGCCGTCGGCAGCAGCGTCCACACAACTGAAGGGGTCGGTGAAAGGCAGGCTGGGGCCGTCCAGCATCCATACGCGGCTTGGCCCTCAAACCAATTCAGGCGGTTCCCAAGTAAGGGACCGGGACGGACTACGGCGGAAACTGTTCCACACAGACAGCAAGGATCGGAGGAAGATGGGAGGCACACCGCCTCGAACCCAACCCCGAGAGGATCAGAAAGCAGCTCTGGCCCATAAAGCAAAGGAGATCGAGGAGACAGAGCAAGCCCTGAAGGTCCTTCTGATGCAGAAAGAGGAGCTTGCCAAACAAGTAGTACATATAGTCGATAAGAGGACGAGGCCTCGAGTCACCCTCGCAACAGAGACCAGAGGAAGTCTCCAGACAGACAACCCAGGGGGAGACATGCTGAGGTTACGAGGAAAACGGAGAGTAGGCGTCGGAGCCGCTCTCGAGATAGAAGAAGATCTAGAGGTCGACGATCCGAGGGTTGTTTGAGAGCACACCGCTCCAACAGCCCTCGACGTGATGAGAAAAGGCACAGGAGCCATTCGCGGGAAAACCTATCTAGAGACGATGGCCACCGTGATCAGAGACGAATGAGCCCCCATGGGAAAGAGTCTCACAGAAAAGCGCCTCATCAGGAGGCCGAAGAATCAGTGCAGAAGCCGGAGGGCAATCACCAGGATAGCCCTCAGCGGAACAGAGATAGAGATCATAAAAGCCACCCCGGACCCGCCGGGAGGATGAGAAAGATTATAGAAGCGCCCCCCGGACCTGCCGGGAGGATAAGAGAGATTGCAGGAACCACTGGGATTGGAGGGATCAAATGGAGAGAGTATCTCCCAGGAAGAATACCGACCCAGCCCTTGCAGGAATTGAGATGCTGACAAAGAAGCTAGAGGATATGCAGAAGCAGCTGATAGAGGCTCAGCAGGGGAAAGTCAGTTCGGGAAAAAAAGCCTCGCCTTTCTCAGCAACAATCCTCCAAGAAAAGGCAGACCTCTCTAAGAAGCTGTCGTACATAGAGAGTTATGATGGGTCAGGCGACCCGTATGAGCATAGCCAGACTTATGATAGGCTGATGGACTACTACGACTACACTGAGGCGGCAAAGTGTAACACGTTCATCACAACCTTGAGGAAGGACGCCCGATAATGGATGACAACATTGGCCTCGAACTCAGTCTCATCATGGGAGGATTTATGCGACAAGTTCCATGCACGATTCAGGAGCAACAAAAGGAGAGGAAGGCCAACTAGTTCGTTGTCCCAGGTCAAACAGTACTCCAATGAGACCCTAGGCCAATACGTAAAGAGGTTCAGAGAAGCCGTGGGGCAGGTGATTGACCTCAACGACTTACAAGAGGTAGGTGTTGGGTTTGTACGAAATCGTGATGCAATCTAATTGCAAAAATTAGCGGAAGCATGGTATATCAGAGTTTAAAAAAATTTCTACAAAACCATTACCCGGATCATCCTTTATGTAAATTATTAATTTAAAACGATAAATAAGAAGTTATGGAATCATACCCTTGTAGAACGAAGCTTTCATAGGTACTAGTTCAACTCCTTGTTCTTCTTGATCTCCTTGAATTTTCGGGTTAGATTCCTTCCTTTGATCAACGTTAGCCACCCAAGTGTTTGGCCTCTAGAGGTGATCCACCAAGGAAGATGAATTATCAAGAAGGAGGGTGTTTGGCTAAACTTTAGTTTTTTATCCTCTATAGAAAAGGAGTACTCTCCAACAATTGAAATTTCATCAAATTAATATCTATTATAAGACTCCTCTTATATAAATATTGGTCAACCCTTCTAATCCTATTAGACATGGGATTTCTTTTAATTAATTAAACTCCTTTAATTAATTTAGGCTTCCCATCACATGGGAATAATTAATTAAATTTATTTAATTAATTTGTCTCCTAATCTTATTAGGAATAAATGAGAGTACTAATATTAAATTAATTACTAAACTCCTTTAAAAATTAAAATAATAATAATTGTAATAATATTAATAAGACTCCTCATATTAATTTATATTTAATATTTTTAAAATATTAAATAATAAATATTAAGCTATTTAATTTATTCTATCACTATAGATTAAATTAATTATACTTAATGCATTATTACGATTATGCCATTACCTTCTTAAATAATTATTCTTCCTTTTATGGTGTGACCCTTTAGGTTCTCTATATTAAACCGGTTGTGAATAAATCAATTAGAACAATTCTAATCTTATTTAAATAAATAAATAAAATAAATAATCTATTTAAATAAATAATATTTATTCTACAATAGGGATAAGCCTCCCTAGCGATCAACGACTTTCCAGATAATATAGATTTCAACATTAATCATAAAAGAACCTGTGAGTAAATAGTTACCATACAATTCAATCCTTCTACCATATAATGCCCCAATTAAATATAAGACATGAATTTACTGTCAAGTCTTATTTTATTTAATTATATGTATTTCGATTAGAAAATGCACAACTCCGATTAATGCAAATTCGAAACCTCTTTCTAATTTCATTCCACCTTGGCCAAGGATTCCTGGGTTGTCATTTAACGAATCACATAGGACATATCTCCTCTTTTACTAGAGGTGATAGATTCTTTATTGATAATTCATTATCTCCATATGTAACTCATTATACCCAAGCATACCCTATATATGCCTTAAAAGGTCTTAAGGAATAAGTCAAAGTATAATTTGTTACATACAAGATACTATGATGATCTCAAGTCCAAGGATCACTTGTACTACTTTCACATTAGGAATTCCTATTGACAGGCGAGTAAAACTCCATTAGGTATTCCATAGCGAGTCACGTTCAGTGAACTTATTCTCCAATAAGCACCTACATACTTGCTTTAGTGTCTCCACACAAATGATCATGAGATCAATCATCCTCATCCAATGAGCAAGCAACATATGTACCAATCTATCCAGATTTACTAATCCCCTTTTTAGTAATTCCACGATTGGGAACTATTTTAGTTTTAAAGCTTTCTAAGAATTTAGATCTCATTAGCATGATCAACATCATGATTCTAAAAGCATTGCTTAAAACTATGGGTTATTTACATATTATAAAAACAGCACCATGTAGATAATTAAATGCTTTTAATAAATAAATATTTTATTAATAATAAATAAGATTATTTACAAAGTATGTGCTTTATCATCATACATGATTGGCTTGTATGCACACTACTATCAATCTCCCACTTGCACTAAAGCCAATCGCCATGGTATCTCATACCCATCTTCTCTAAGTGACGATCAAACTGCTGTTGTGTTAAAGCTTTAGTAAATAGATCTGTAATGTTGTCTTGAGAGTCTACACGCTCCAAGGTGACGTCTCCTCTTTCAATGATCTCCTTGATCAAGTGAAATCGCCTGCAACACGTGTTTAGATTTCTGATGAGACCTGGGTTCCTTAGCCTGTGCAACTGCTCCTGTGTTGTTACAGTAAACGGGAACTGCTTCTCCAATGCTAGGAACCACACCAAGTTCAGTTATGAACTTCTTCATCCAAACTGCTTTCTTTGCAGCTTCACTTGCAGCTATATACTCTGCCTCTGTCACTGAATCAGCAATTGTTTGCTGCTTGGAACTCTTCCAACTCACTGCGCCTCCGTTCAAGGTAAACACATACCCTGACATAGATTTACTGTCATCTTGGTCTTTTTGAAAACTTGAGTCTGTGAATCTCTCTAGTTTTAATTCAGACCCACCGTAGACAAGAAAAATATCTTTAGTCCTTCTCAAGTACTTTAGGATATTCTTCACTGCCTTCCAATGTTCTTCTCCAGGATTTGACTGGTATCTGCTCGTTACACTAAGTGCATGAGCAACATCCGGTCTAGTACATATCATACCGTACATGATAGATCCTATTGCAGAAGCATAAGGGATCTTACTCATACGGTCTCTCTCCTCAGGTGTCTTTGGGGCCTGTTTCTTGGAGAGATGTATTTCATGGCTCATCGGCATGAGACCTCTTTTGGAATCTTCCATGCTAAACCTCTTTAGCATCGCATCAATGTACGTCCTTGGGATAAACCAAGCATCCTTTTAGATCTATCTCTATAGATCTTTATCCCCAAAATATAGGATGCTTCTCCCAAGTCCTTCATGGAGAAGTGTTTAGATGACCAGATTTTAATCGATTGTAGCATAGGAATGTCATTCCCTATCACTAATATATCATCAACATATAATACAAAGAATGAAATTGCGCTCCCACTAACCTTCTTGTACACACATGGTTCATCGTCGTTTTTGATAAAATCAAACTCTTTGATTGTCTCATCAAAATGAATGTTCCATCTACGAGAAGCTTGCTTCAATCCATAAATGGATCGTTACAGCTTACAGACTTGATTTGTTCCAACCTTTGAAACAAATCCCTCTGGCTGTGTCATATACACATCCTCCTCAAGTTTCCCATTGAGGAAGGCCGTTTTCACGTCCATCTGCCAGATCTCATAGTCGTTATAAGCTGCAATCGCAAACAAAATCCGAATGGACTTGAGCATAGCTATTGGTGAAAAGGTTTCATCATAGTCAACTCCTTGTCTTTGTTTGAAACCTTTTGCAACCAGTCGGGCCTTATAGGTCTCTACCTTACCGTCCGCTCCAGTCTTTCTTTTAAAGACCCATTTACACCCAATAGGATTAATGTCTTCAGGTGGTGAAACCAAAGTCCATACTTTGTTTTCATACATGGAGTCCATTTCGAATTTCATGGCTTCAAGCCATTTCCCTGAGTCTTTATTACTCATAGCCTGTTCGTAATTCAATGGATCATCATCATTCATGATGTGTACCTCATCGTCATCCTTTATAACGAATCCATACCTCTCAGGTATCTTCGGTACTCTTCCAGATTTACGAACAGGGTGTAGTATAGTAGGTTCTTCTACTTGGTCAGGTACCTGACTTTGATCCGTGATAATTTGTGGTTCTTGAACTTCTTCAAGATATATCTTATTCTCACTGACCCCTTCATGGATAAACTCCTTTTCCAAGAAGGCAGCATGTTTCGCAACAAACACCTTTTGATTAATTGGATGATAGAAATAATACCCTAAAGTATCTTTAGGGTATCCCACAAATCTACACTTATCGGATTTAGTCTGTAGCTTATCATTTTCAAACTTTTTGACATAAGCTGGGCAACCCCAAGTCTTAACATGCTTAAGATTTGGTTTCCTCCCCTTCCACATCTCATATGGAGTCTTTGGGGCGGATTTGGTAGGTACCTTGTTAAGTAGGTATGCAGCCGTTTCTAGGGCATATCCCCAGAAAGAAATTGGAAGGTTGGTAAAACTCATCATGGATCGAACCATGTCCAACAGTGTTCGATTTCTCCTTTCAGATACTCCATTTAACTGTGGTGTACCTGGAGGAGTCCATTGTGAGATTATACCATTTTCTTTAAGACAATTAAGAAACTCACCGCTTAAGTATTCTCCACCTCGATCTGATTGAAGTATCTTTATACTCTTGCCCGTTTATTTCTCTACTTCACTTCTGAACTCTTTGAACTTTTCAAATGATTCTGACTTGTATTTCATTAAATACACATATCCAAATCTTGAGTGATCATCAGTGAAAGTAATAAAATAAGAATATCCACCCCGTGCATTTGTTGTCATAGGTTCATAAACGTCTGTGTGAATCAATGCCAACAACTCTGTAACTCTTTTTCCTTTTCCACTAAAAAGAGATTTAGTCATTTTACCCATGAAACAAGATTCACAAGTTGGATATAATTCATAATCAGATAACTCAAAGAGCTCATCTTTATGCAACTTGGATAATCTTGTTTCATTGATATGACCGAGTCTACAGTGCCACATGTAAGTATAATTAATATCATCTCTTTTCCTTTTCTTAGTTTGTTCAATTTGAAAAATATTTTCTTGTAAGTCAAGTGTATAAAGTCCATTTCTCAAATTTCCAATACCATATAAAACATCGTCTTTCTAAATAGAACAACTATTGTTCTTTATAACAACGTTAAATCCTTCCATATCCAATACAGAAATTGAAATAATGTTTTTAATAATATTCGGAACATAATAACAATTATTAAGATAAATGGATTTGCCCAAAGGCATTACTAAATAGTAAGTCCCTACAGCTAATGCAGCAACTTTTGCTCCATTCTCCACTCGTAGGATGACCTTATCATTGCTCAGCTTTCTATTTCTGACCAGTCCCTTCACATTATTACATATGTGAGAACCACAGCCGGTATCCAATACCCAAGTAAAATTTTGACTTTCTGAAAAATTAATTTCAATCATGAACAAACCTTGATTGGAAGTCGAAGCTTCTCCAAGCTTCTTCTTTGCCAGAAACTTCTTGCAGTTCCTCTTCCAATGACCTGGCTCGTTGCAATGGAAGCACATTCCTTTGCTAGCTGGATCAGATTTCTTTTGTTCCTTTATGTTCACTTTGCCCTTGGTCATCCGAGATCGGAAGAGCTCCTTAGATATCTCATATCTAGCAGTCCTACTTTGTTCACCATACAACTCCTTGAGGTGAATCAACATAGTAGGAGCATCCATATTTTCGTGCTGACGCTGAAGCTCGTTATTCATGGATGCGAGCATGATGCATTGAGCCACAGATGCATCATCTTACCACTTTACAATGGTGGCAATCTCTTCCTCAGAGGCTGTTTCTAGAACAGTTCCAGGGACAGGTGAGTTTAGGACATAAGAAATCTTTTCAGCAGTGAGAACTATTCTCAAATTTCTTAGCCAGTCCGTATAATTCGGCCCGGTAAGCTTATTAGCATCAAGTATGCTTCGCAGTGAAATTAGTGATTTTGACATTTTTAAAATTCTGCATGTGAAAAACAACATTTTAGCAAACATTCATTTTATTAATTTTGCATACCAAAATAAATTTAGGTTTTTATTTTAAATTGGTATCTCCCACTATTTTTATCAAACTATATTACCCTCACTTATATAGTTCGGCAATATCTAATTAAAGATTTGCTAGTGAGAATAAGGATCCCATTTCAAATGTATATAACCTTGTGGATAGCACAACAAGCGATATACAAATAAATAAGTAGACAACTCTTGTCAATTACATCACTATATAACTCCTTTTATTTTGCCTCTTAAATCATAATGGTCAAGTGTGTGCACATCCGAACTAAAATGATTTAAGTTAAGTCTAGCCTAGCACTTCCATAAATTCAAAAAAGAAAAATGTTCGTCCTTGTGGATAGCACAACAAGATTAGATCATTCAATTTTCTTGATAAGCATCAAATGTGAATAATTAACATCTTAAATACGCAATACTCGCCTTGTGGATAGCACAACAAGCTCATATTAAATATTTAATACTCTATTAATTTATCATGCTAGAAGGCGACGTTCGATATTCCAAATATCATTTGAACGCTTCGGACTTAATATTATTTCTTTGAGGGATTTGTTATTATTTGTCTCATCTTGTTTAGCGCGCATGCACACATATATATAAAATACGCGTCATTTTATTAAACATGCGAAGCATGTTTGCATAAAAATATAATATATATAATATTTAGCATGCAATATAGAATATTATATTCTACCCGGATTGATTATGGACTTTTATTCTAGTTTGGTTCACTAGAGCCACCAAGTGAACCAAAAGGTCAAACCTAGGTGTGCAAGAATTTAAATTAAATATAACTATTACATTTAAACCCGGGCTCCATACAAACGGGTCTTCACGCGCTCCTTGCTCCTTGGTCTCCAATTTTTTAAAGATAATTCTAACTATTTCTATTACATTAAACTATTTAATTTAAATAGAAACCTTGATCAACAGTCAAGGGGAAGTACATAGGAGGGAGATAGAATTTTACATCAAGAATTTTTTTTTAGAAAAGACGAGGTACACAGACCCCATTTAATAAAACACATTCATTCAAGCATTCAACTAAAATAAAATCCAATCACATTGGTCAAATAGTCGATAATCAATCCTCATTTATTATCATACATATCACCATATATATCAATAAATAAATATTCATCTCATGAATTAAAACATTCCATATATATATGAGTATCATTTAATGGGCAATTTTAAATTGCATAAAATCTAATTTCAAGATTAAAATAAACTCTTTATTTTAATTATAAAATTATTTAGAATATAATATATAAATATATCATATATATATATATATATATATATATTTGATATTACCGTATATATTATATATATTTATATAACGAATCAGGTTATATATATATATAATACAAATTCACATTTATTTTTTAAAAAGAAGTCACCTTCTTTTATTAAAAGAGTCCTGCAGGTTTATTAAAAGAGTTCTTTCCTGATGGGTCACCTTCTTTTTGGAGTAAGAAAGAGACAACACCTTTTCTTTGCAGAATTCAAGATTAGCACCCAAAAAAAAAAAATTGTGATTCGTCCCAAAAAAAAAAACGTCATTTTTTTTCTTAAAAAAAATAATTTTATACAATAAAATTATGCCTAATAAATTATTTTAAATACATACCCATATGTATATGAAATCAAAAATAAATTAATAATTGCATAAAGGTTTGGCTCTGATGCCACTGTTGGATTTGTACGAAATCGTGACGCAATCAAATTGCAAAAATTAGCGGAAGCATGGTATATCAGAGTTTAAAAAAATTTCTACAAAACCATTACCCGGATCATCCTTTATGCAAATTATTAATTTAAAACGATAAATAAGAAGTTATGGAATCATACCCTTGTAGAACGAAGCTTCCACAGGTACTAGTTCAACTCCTTGTTCTTCTTGATCTCCTTGAATTTCCGGGTTAGATTCCTTCCTTTGATCAACGTTAGTCACTCAAGTGTTTGGCCTCTAGAGGTGATCCACCAAGGAAGAAGAATTATCAAGAAGGAGGGTGTTTGGCTAAACCTTAGTTTTTTATCCTCTATAGAAAAGGAGTACTCTCCAACAATTGAAATTTTATCAAATTAATATATATTATAAGACTCCTCTTATATAAATATTGGTCAACCCTTCTAATCCTATTAGACATGGGATTTCTTTTAATTAATTAAACTCCTTTAATTAATTTAGGCTTCCCACCACATGGGAATAATTAATTAAATTCATTTAATTAATTTATCTCCTAATCTTATTAGGAATAAATGAGAGTACTAATATTAAATTAATTACTAAACTCCTTTAGAAATTAAAATAATAATAATTGTAATAATATTAATAAGACTCCTCTTATTAATTTATATTTAATATTTCTAAAATATTAAATAATAAACATTAAGCTATTTAATTTATTCTATCACTATAGATTAAATTAATTATACTTAATGCATTATTACGATTATGCCATTACCTTCTTAAATAATTATTCTTCTTTTTATGGTGTGACCCTTTAGGTTCTCTATATTAAACCGGTTGTGAATAATTCAATTAAAATAATTCTAATCTTATTTAAATAAATAAATAAAATAAATAATCTATTTAAATAAATAATATTTATTCTACAATAGGGATAAGCCTCCCTAGCGATCAACGACTTTCCAGATAATATAGATTTCAACATTAATCATAAAAGAACCTGTTAGTAAATAGTTACCATACAATTCAATCCTTCCACCATATAATGTCCCAATTAAATATAAGATATGAATTTACTGTCAAGTCTTATTTTATTTAATTATATGTATTTCGATTAGAGAATGCACAACTCCGATTAATGCAAATTCGAAACCTCTTTCTAATTTCATTCCACCTTGGCCAAGGATTCCTGGGTTGTCATTTAACGAATCACATAGGACATATCTCCTCTTTTACTAGAGGTGGTAGATTCTTTATTGATAATTTATTATCTCCATATGTAACTCATTATACCCAAGCATACCCTATATATGCCTTAAAAGGTCTTAAGAAATAAGTCAAAGTATAATTTGTTACATACAAGATACTATGATGATCTCAAGTCCAAGGATCACTTGTACTACTTTCACATTAGGAATTCCTATTGACAGGCGAGTAAAACTCCATTAGGTATTCCATAGCGAGTCACGTTCAGTGAACTTATTCTCCAATAAGCACCTACATACTTGCTTTAGTGTCTCCACACAAATGATCATGAGATCAATCATCCTCATCCAATGAGCAAGCAACATATGTACCAATCTATCCGGATTTACTAATCCCCTTTTTAGTAATTCCACGATTGGGAACTATTTTAGTTTTAAAGCTTTCTAAGAATTTAGATCTCATTAGCATGATCAACATCATGATTCTAAAAGCATTGCTTAAAACTATGGGTTATTTACATATTATGAAAACAGCACCATGTAGATAATTAAATGCCTTTAATAAATAAATATTTTATTAATAAATAAATAAGATTATTTACAAAGTATGTGCTTTATCATCATACATGATTGGCTTGTATGCACACTACTATCAGTAGGACTCTTTCGAAACGGTCTACATCTGAACAAATTCGAGAAACTGGTTAAGAAGCTCATGTTCAACCATTCGAGGAGCCTGGTCGAAGCGTTCGAGAAGGCAGAAGGCTTCATAGTAATGGAAGAGGCCATGGAAAGTCTGAAGCGAGGCTCTACAGAGAAGCCCAAAGACAAAGAGAAAGATAAAGGCAAGTTTGATGGGAATTCAAAGCGAAACGGGAATGAAAAATCAGGGCAACTACCAAAAGCGGTACGACAACAATAGAGGTTCAGGAGGGAGCCGCCCTCCCTAGTCAAAAGATAAAGACCAGGGAGTCTACACTCTGCTTAACACCGGCCGACCCACCATCCTAGAGCACTTGAAAAAATAACCTGGCTATCAGAAGCCAGATGATGATTTCAGGCCCGGTATAGGAAACCCCCACAGATATTGCGACTACCATGAATGTATGGGGCACTATACCGAAGACTGTTGGGGACTGAAGGAACTGATTGAGAAGAATGAACAATATGGGGGTCTAATCCAATTTATGTCTGGGAGGGAAGCCCCGAAGGCACAACAGACAACTAATGCTCTGACCCAGGCAGACCAGCAACCGCAGTAGAACCAGACTCAGGGGGCTCGCCATGTGGTGGACGTCATCACTGGCGGTATGATGGGAAAGCTCTCTGGTAAAAAGCGGCGGGGCTATCTGGATTCGATAATGTCAGTGCCCGACCAACCCGTGAGATGCAAAAGGCCTTACCCGGGTTCAGTCATATCATTCACGGACGAAGACTTCCCCTCAGAACCGATCGAGCCGCATGAAGGAGCACTAGTAATCACAGCACAGGTGGGGTCAGTTGACATGAAAAGGATGATGATAGACAACGGGTCGTCAGTGGATATCTTGTACGCTCATGCCTACTAGAGGATGAGTTTGGATGGGAAGAAGATAGAGATCGGACAGGAGTCTCCACTATACGGTTTCAGCAATGAGCCAGTCAAGGTTGTAGGTACCATTAAACTGCCGGTGATTTTTGGGACAGCTCCCCAGCAGGCGAAGATCATGTGCCGATTCTATGTGGTGCATGTGGATTTAGCGTACAACGCGATCCTAGGGAGGCTTACTCTAATGGCTCTACAAGCAGTGACCTCCATACCCCACTTCAAGATCAAGTTCCCTACTCAACATGGGGTCGAAGAGGTGGCAGGGGACCTTGATCTGGCAAGGAGGTGCTACCAAAATTCGCTGATCACTTCGGGAGTATGAGTCAGCAAGCAGAAACAGACGATGGCAATAGAGATCGAGCCCTTCACAGAGAGCAGCCAGGAGCCATCGGTCTTGCCGGTAGGAGAGACAGAGGAAATAGAGCTGGTACCAGGGAAGCCAGACAAAACAGTGAAGATCGGGACAGGGTTGCCAGAACCCTTTCGGACCCTCCTGGTGGAGCTGCTGCAGAGCTATACAGATGTCTTTGCATGGGTCCCCAGTGACATACCGGGGGTAGATCTGAAGGTTACCGAACATAGACTGCATGTGGATCCAGCAAAGAAATCGGTTCGGCAGAAGAGAAGGATCTTCTCCCCGGAGAGGCAGATGATAATTGATGAGGAGATAGCAAAGTTGTTGGCAGCGGAACTTCATATTCGAGATAGACTACCCGGAATGGATGACAAACGTGGTATTGGTTCAGAAGTAGAATGGGAAGTGGCGAGTGTGTATCGACTACACCGATTTGAACAAATCATGCCCGAAGGACTTCTATCCTCTGCCACACATCGATCAGCTCATCGATGCGACTTCGGGGTATGCGCTACTCAGTTTCATGGATACGTTCTCGGGATATCATCAGATATTAATGTGTAAAGAGGATATACCGAAGACTGCATTCATCACGTATCGATCGGTATATGCCTACAAGAAGATGACCTTTGGATTGCTGAATGCGGGAGCAACTTACCAGAAGATGATGAACTACGCCTTCCAAAACCAGCTGGGGAGTAGCATGGAAGTCTATGTGGAAGATATGATCATGAAAAGTATGACAGTCTGAGGCCATCTAAACGACTTAGAGAACTTCTTCCAGACAGTTCGGCACTATAACCTGAGGCTGAACCCTACAAAGTGCACCTTCGGCTTGGGAGTAGGGAAATTTCTAGGGTACATGATCAGCCAGAGAGGGATAGAAGCAAACCCAAAGAAGATCAAGGCTATATTGGACATGAAGTCTCCCTAATCGTACAAGGATGTTCAGCATCTGACGGGTCAAATTGCAGCCATGAGGAGGTTCATGTCCAAATCGGCAGAGAGGTGTCTGCCATTTTTTGATACTTTGAAAGGGCCGAAGAACGCGAAGAGCTTCCAGTGGATAGTAGAATGTGAAGACGCTTTTCAAGAAATAAAGAGGTATTTGTCTTCGGCTCCTTTGCTGGTGAAACCCGTTCCTACAGAGCCGTTGTACTTGTATTTGGAGGCAAGTTCGTTGGCAATAGGAGCTGTATTGGTGTGGGAGATCGGGGGTAAGCAAAACCCGATTTATTACATAAACCACTCCCTAAGGGACGCAAAACAAGGTATCTGAACCTGGAAAAATTTGCCTATGCCTTAGTGATAGCCAGCAGGATGCTTCGGCAATATTTCCAGGGTTGATTGATAGTGGTATATACAGATCAGTCGTTAAAGAAGGTCCTGCGCCGGCTAGAGGTCTCAGGAAGGTTAGCAGCATGGGCCATGGAGTTATCCCAATTTATTCTAGAGTATCATCCTCGGACAACCATCAAAGGGCAGGCTTTAGCAGACTTTGTGGTGGAGTGTTCCTTCTCCGAAGCGGATGACAGCATGGAACTAGCCGAAGGGGCAGAGCGGGCAGTTGCAGTTGTTCTTTCGGTTGGACTCTATACACGGATGGATCGACTACTTCGGATGTTAGTGGGGCTGGCGTCATTCTGACCAGTCCCGAAGGGTTCAAGGTTCAACAGGCAATCAGATTCGGGATCAAAGCTACGAACAATGAGGTTGAGTATGAAGTAGTTCTGGCAAGGCTTTGATTAGCAAAGAGTCTTGAAGTGCAGAGGCTGGTTATCTTCAGTGACTCACAGCTGGTCGTCAGCAGACCTTAGGGGAATATGAGGCTCGCGGAACTAGAATGGTAAAGTACTTGGCAAAAAAAAAGGATTGGCTTCAAATGTTCGAGTCCTTTGAGTTTCAAGGGGTAGATCGGTCAAACAACACGATAGCCGACGCACTGGCGAAGTTAGCTATGATCGAAGTAAGCACAATCAGCGGATCAGTCTACTTGGAAATTTTGAATAAGCCGAGTGTTCTGCATACGGAGGTGATGTGTTTGGAATGGTCAGCAAGCTGGATGGCTCCATATCTGGACTATCTAGCGGATGGTATACTACCTTCGGATCGACTGCTAGCAAGGAAGATAAAGCATAGAAGTGCAAATTTTGTGCTGATAGATGGGGATCTTTATCGAAGGGCATACTCTTCTCCACTGTTGAAATGCTTGATTCCATCCGAAGCTGAGTATGCACTTTGGGAAGTTCATAAGGGGATATGTGGAGATCATATGGCGGCTAAGTCCTTGGCTTATAAATTACTTTGGCAGGGATATTACTGGCCTACAATCTTCAAGGAAGCAACCGAGTATGTGAAAAAGTGTCCGAAGTGCCAACTGAATAGCCCGATCACACATCAGCCACTAGAAGAGTTATACTCGGTATTATCACCCATTCCTTTTGCTGTATGGGGGGTTGATATACTAGGCCCATTACTTAAGGCTAAGAGGAAAGTTAGCTTTGTCATCGTTGCCATTGACTACATGACTAAGTGGGTGGAGGCCAAACCCCTCAAACTAATTATAGAGCAGGAGTGCTTAAAGTTTCTAAAGGAGTGTGTTGTGTTCCAGTTCGGTATACCTATGGCGGTGGTTTTGGATAATGGCCGACAGTTCGTGGGATTAAAATTTGAAGCATTCTTGGCAGAACTCTGCATACAGCATAGGAAGACTTCGATAGCACATCCTTAATCGAATGGGCAAGTTGAGGTCACTAACAGAACTCTGCTGAATGGGATCAAAAGATAACTCGATGAGGCAAAAGGAAGGTGGCCTGAAAAACTGCTCAGTGTCCTATGGGACTATCGGACCGCACCTCTGTCCACTACTGGCGAATCACCGTTCAGATTGGCTTACGGTACAGATGCTTCAGTACCAGTGAAAATCGATTCCACTTCTCTTAGGGTCAGCCAGTATAAGGAGATGTTCAACGAAGACGGACTTTGGGGGAACCTAGATCTATTAGATGAGGTCAGAGAAGCCGCCCTGGTGAGGGTCACCGCTTATCAGCGAATGGTGGCTAAGCACTATAATAAAGGAGTAAAATTTAGAAGGTTCGAGGTTGGGGATTTTGTTCTTCGGGAAGTGGAAGCTTCTATGCCTCAAAATCAGGGGAAACTGATACCGAGCTGGGAAGAGCCATATGAGATCATTGAGGTACTGAAGCCTGGCACCTATCAACTTCGAGCAATAGATGGGTCAGACATCCAGAATACTTGGCATGCAGGCAGACTCAGGAAATACTTCAAGTAGGAAGATATCTTCAGTAGAGTAAGATTTTTAGTAGGGCAGAAGTCAGAGTCAAGTGTCTGTAATAGCGCCAGGGATTTATCAATAAAAGAAGTATACTTTCTCCAATAATGTTGCTCTATGTGTTTGTTCTATATCTGGTCGATCAGAGAACCAGATTGTGTCTGTCCGACCAGCGGGTCAGATGTTGCCTGTCTGACCAGCGGACTAGGTTTTTGGTGTTAAGGTTGGGTTCCTTCGTCTCTGCGTAGCGAAGTGAATATTCCTTGATGAACTTCGGCACTCGGAGAGAGGTTCTCCAGAGCGTTAAGGTGGGATTCCTTCGTCTCTGCGTAGCGAAGTGAATATTCCTGGTGCACCTTTGGCTCTCGGAGAGAAGGTCATCAGAGGACTAAGGTGGGATTCCTTCGTCTCTGCGTAGCAAAGTGAATATTCCTGGTGCAACTTCGACTCTCGAAGAGAAGGTCATCAGAGGACTAAGGTGGGATTCCTTCGTCTCTGCGTAGCGAAGTGAATATTCCTATTGCACCTTCGGCTCTCGAAGAGAAGGTTACCAGAGGTCTAAGGTTGAATTCCTTCGTCTCTGCGTAGCGAAGTGAATATTCCTGGTGAAGCTTTAACTCTCGGAGAAAAGGTCACCAGAGGTCTAAGGTTGGGTTTATTTAGCCCTGGGGGGCATAAAGTATTTTTATGCTTTAATTGCTTGAGATTATTTCATGGATTGAATTTTATATATGCTTGACATAGATGTAGTTCAGGAAACAAAGTGAAAAGATAGATATTTTTCATTTATATTCTGATAAGTTACAGGAAATTTTAGATTTTTACATAAAAGACTCATATTCTGAAGTAGAAGGATCATCATTTGTGTCTTCAGTGGTGTCATCTTCGGAGTCAGTATCGAGAAAAGCCGGGTTGATGCAGTGCTCGAGCATCTTAGCCTTGCCCTTTCTTTGGTAGGCTTCATATCCTTCGAAGTACATCTTAAGTATCTCCGCGTTCAGCTCAGGAAATTCCCGATACTCCTTGATGACTTGAAGCCAAAGATCTTCGGTAGCGATTGGCTCGGAGGCTCTAAGATCGGACAATTGCTTCTCCAGAATAGTGCATGACTGATGGGCATCTTCTTCCTGCTTCGTCAAGTCGAAGATCTGAAGTTTGAGGTCGGTGTTGTCCTATTTTTGCTGATATATCTCAGCTTTATCGGCTTCAGCTTTCTCCAGGAGCACTTGGCATTTTGTGTCCATCCGATCAGCGTACTCCTTCAGGCTGGAGTTCTCATTTCGAAGGCTGGATAGTTCGGACTGAAGGTGTTTGTTACCAGTTTGTTCGGTAAGCAGTGCGGCTTGGAGAGTCTCTATCTTATGTCTAAGCTAAGCCCCTTCAGCCTCTCGTTCATCCCATCTCCGGGTCACCCGACTCTATGTAGCATTAGCCTGAAAGGATCATTGAGGGTTAGGACAGAAAGGCATTGATAGCATCATCATCAAATAGAAGTAGAGAAAGGTTACCTTGCACTGTTGTATGAGGCCGGTTAGTACAAGGGCGTCATAGGACATGCCTTTGTAGTGGTGGTCGTTGGCAGGAAGACAGAAGCTGTTGAGGGCATCGATCGAGTAAGATTGGGCATCGTATGAATAGAAGGATCGTTAGTCGAACCCTTCTCCTGAGGAATTAGGGGGAGGTTGTTGTGAAGAAGAAGGATTTTCAGAGTGGGGTTTTTTGGTTGGCTGTTCAGATGTGGAATCTTCGGCGGTCTTTCGCTTCTGACTTAGGTTCGGGTTCATGGCAAGGTTGCGGTTGACTTCGAAGGTAGTGATAGAGGCCTCGGAGGCGGAGACTCTCAACTCTTTGGCAGTCAGAGGCTTGACTTTGGCACGTCTCTGTTTGACTCGGAGGATTTGGGCTCGCTCACTTGCCGGCAGATCGATGATGTTCTTGGGAATGGTTGGGAGAAGAGTGGCTTTACTTTGGGTCCCTTTGGAAGCCCTTCTTTTGTCCTTAACTATTAAAGAAACCTCTGGCACATTGTCTTTGGCAGGTTTATTGATTTGTATGGTGGTAGTTTGGCCTTCAGCTGGGGGGTTGGCAATGATTGGCGCTTCGGCAGCTTCGGCGGATTGCTTGCCTTAGAAATATTCTTCCAGATCGCGTACTTCAGTGGTTGTCAGTCTAATGAGGGATACTACAGAGTCAAGGAAAGGGTTAGAGGGTTAGCAGAAGTTATGTAATGTTTGGTAATTAAGGTAAAAGAAATTCAGGAACTTACGTTGGTGGTTAAAAAGCCAAGCTTGCTTGGTCAAAAGGGCGTAGTTCCATTCTATCTGGGGCAGCTTCGCGATGAGTTTGGTGATATCCCTTAGTCTTTCGGGAGAGATGTCACCTAGGGAGATGTTGGCTCATTTGTGGGAAGCCCAGTTCGGGAGGCGAAGTGTCTCTGGTCCTCGGACGAAGAACCAGTCTTTGTACCAGTTTTTGTTGCTGGAAGAAGCGTTCATCAGGGGTCGTCGTTGTCTTTCCGGTGGGGTAGTTGGCTTGTTAGGGATTTTGCTGAGGACTTTGAGGCCCGGTTCGCAGGTTCCTGCCAGGCTAAACAGGTTGAAGAAGAAGTCGATCAAAGGGTGCACTTCGGCTTCACTGCAGAAGGCTATGAAGGCCATGATATGGATGTAGAAGTTCGACACCAGCTGGCTGAAGTTGATGCCAATGAACCCGAGGAGGGTTAGGATGAACGGGTGGAGGGGAAACCTAACTCTTTTCTCCATCAAAGTTAGTGGGACGGCGGTCCAGCAGTTGGTAGTATGGTACATCCGGTCTTTAGCCGTCGGGGATCTTAGGGGGTGGGTGGCCGGAATCTGGTAGCTCGTGCGAATGACGTCCATATTATCATCCACGAGTCGAGAGGGGGTGTTAATTTGTGGGAATTAGGCCACATCGGAGTACTCTCGTTGGGCCTTTTCATGATCAGTTTTTGATGGGTCAGTGGCTATGGGTGGATCCTGACTGGTGGTGGCCGCGGTGGTGGAATCAGTGATGACAATAGTAGGGATGGTGGTTTGAACGGTGGAAGAGGTGGTGATGGGTACGGTTGGGGCCGAAATGGTGGATAGAGGGATGATGGTGATAGGGTCGGTGGTGATGGGGTCAAAACTGGGAGAGTTGGAGGTGGACACCATTGCTTTAGCTTGGAGAAAGATGGAGTTACTGGTTTTGCAGGAGAAGGAGATTTGGGAGAGAGATGAAATATTTTAAAATCTGTAAAAGAAATAAGGAAGGGGGTTTTGTTGTTTCTTTTCGGAGCTTGGTCCTGAATTCTGAGGGACAGCGCATTGATGGTGGAAATGATGGGGCATGTGAGGAGGTGAAGGATTTTAATCTTGGGGGGCTGTTTGGGTTGCTCCGGTTTCCTGGTTATAGACTTTTGGGCTATGTGAGGTGGGCCGATGTCAGGTGGTTTGTTCCTTGGGCTGGGCTCGGTCAGAGATTCTAAGTTCTTAGTCCGGTTGGGCTCGGTAAGAGAGTCCCAAGTTCTTGGTCCAGGTGGGCTGGATGTTTTGCATGATTGGACTATAGTTTTTATACTCTTCCTTCAAATGTTCCATTTAATGGAAGACTGGGGGGCAGTGTTGGGGCCCGAATATTTGAGGACCAAGACTCGAATTGGGCTTGGCCTCGGTTGGGCCATGGTTGGGTTCGATTAGACCATGTTGGGATATAACTCCTAGTTATATGGAGATTCTACTTATGGGAAGAGGAGTCAGACATTGATTGGATTTCCTATATCTTGGGAGATTTAATATTATCCTATTATGAAAAGGATACACGGGGGGAACCCTAATACAATATGAAGATGGATTCTAGCATGGATGTGAGGTACTATAAATATATGGCTTGACTATTCACAAGGCACACTTACACAATATTATTATTTCCTGCAATAGAGTATTTTACCTCCATTTTTAACCTTGTCAGCATGTACTTACTCTCACACCGGAGCTATCCCCCGGCGGCCCAAGCAGTCAAGCTTTGGTGTTTACCCGTTTTATGCAGGATTGGACGCGCTTTGGTGATTAGAGCACGTGGACGAATCTTGGAGTTAACAATAACCATGATATTTAACAGCTTGGAAATGTGGTCATTTGAAATGATGGTTCTACTTTCTGATCTTCTTCTTAATCCACAGCTGGAGACCTCAATACTCCCAATAAGGTCAAACTTGCATAATTTTCTATATCAAACTAAATTAAACAGAAGCAAAATCATACATTATAGAATTTTCTATATTTCATGAAAGGTAAGATAAGTAGGGTATAATTCTATATCAAATTAAATTTTTTGTTAGCCCATGCTCATTGGCTTGTGGTGCATAAGGTACCAAGCTTGGATATTATTGTTATTGTTATTTTCCTTTCTTGACCTTTGGATATTATACCTTTGCTCATTTAGTTGTCTTTTTTTACTGGCTTTCTTATTAATTAACAACAAAGATGGTTTATCAATGTGTGTTTCTGATTATTTAATATCCAAGTGTCGTACTATACTTGTGGTTTATGGTGGTTGTTTCAATGTTTGATTCTCAAATTCTTGTTGGTGAAACTTGTACAGGTGTCTTGCCAAAATATTTTAGCTATGACTGGTATTTTACTCAGTTTCACTTGTCAGAGTACACCCAATTTATTGCAGCATTTGGATCTCAGAACACTCTTGTATTTATTGGAATGGATGGAAGGTATGAAGGCGTGGACAGTAGATTCTTTGAATGTGAAGGGAATTTGTAAAGTAAAATTTTGATGCTTTTATTTTAACATCTGTCAAAATTGTTTCTTTAAATTAAAACCTTGTCTCACTTATTTCTTTAATTCAACTTTTTCCTTTGTTGTCGGACTGGACTGTCAGTTTCTACAGGTGCAGTTTTGACCCCGTGAATGGAGGGGAGATGGTTCAGCAGGAATATGTCCGTTTCTTGAAAACTATTAGCTGCAGGCCAAGATAATGCTAGCTAGCTTGATAACCGCATGAGCAATGCACTTCTCAACGTGTAAATATGAAACCGGATTGCCTATAAATGTATACATCATTTATACTATTCTTGTTCACCATCAATGACTAGTTGAAAGTGTGTTGTAAATTAACCTTTGCTCATTTCATGAAAGGTAAGATAAGTAGAGTATATTTTGAATAGTACATAATTTTCTATATCAAACTAAATCATAAAATATAGAATTTTCTATAATGTATGATTTTGCTTAGCTGTTTGTACTTCATAATTTGAATTCAGAATGTTAGCCACTCTATGTATATTACTTATTCAGAGATTTGTTGTTTTAGTGCTTTTTGTTCTACAACGTTTTTAAGTCTGAAACGTTATGGAATCATACTTTCTACAACGTTTTCACGCAAACAACACCTTATAAAAAACAAATACACAACGTTTTTTTAGAAAAAAAAATGTTGTGTGATGTGTCAAACTACAATGTTTTTTGACAAAATAAACGTTATTGCTTGCAATGGTAGAGATCCAAAATCGTTATATATATGCATGTATTACAATGTTTTTAAGTCAGAAACGTTGTGGAATCATACTATCTACAACTGTAGACACTCAAAATTTTGCTTTCTTTATACTAACCTATACAGAAGGGCAAAAGTGTAATTTTACTCCGGAGATAACCCCGAGGTAGGGCAAAAGTATCTGGTCACCCCGGAGATAACCCTGTGGATGATTAAAAGGGCCAATGACGTCCGAACATATCGCGAACCGAACGAGGATCGCCAAGCTGAGACAGTGTCTGTCGAAAACCACCTCAGCAAACCTTGAACTGCGTGCCATCAAAGATAAACTAGCTAACTACCATCTGGAACCGGAAGATATATATCTCAACTACCAGCATCATCTTCCCGGACCCTGATTCAGTCAGACTTAATCTTACTCCGCCGTATTCCACAAAGACTTTCCGAAAGTTCAGTATGCGAAGCTTAACTTTCACCAAGCCTAGACCTAAGGCACATATTTCGAGGCAACCAGACACGTAGGGCCCAGCCTCAAGTGTATCTGCTCTAGTCACATATATGTATGCGGTTGCCATATTCAGTCTATATCTGTGATGCCCCCAAATTCGGGACCGCCACTTGGTCACTCGAATTCGGTTCATCACGTTCTCACAATAATATATAACAATAATAATACGACTAAATTTCGCATTGCACAGTGGATAATACACAACTATTACCGAATAGATTACATTTAAATAATATAATTTATTTACGTCCCAAGGTCTCGTAACTTAAACAGTGATTACATAGCTTAGATATATCTTAAGCATAAATAACCTTAACTAGTACATAATATCATATGTTCTTTATTACAATCATAAGTCCTACATAATTAAAGCTACTCAGTAGCCTTTCCCTTGCCCTTATCTGTGCCTGAAGGTCCGCACTGCTCTGCCTTAACTGAAATATTTTAGAAAAAGCAAGAATGAGCACAAATTACCCAGCAAGTAATATACAATAAGAGTGAGTAATATAATTCTCAATTCTCGAAAGGGTATAGCAAGGTTTGATATTTCAAGGATAACAAGAATATCAACAATTCTCAATAACAGTTGCTAAGGACAGAATAATATCAATGTGATTCAATAATAAATCAATTCAAGATTTCAAGATAACTGAATACTGAGCAGTCACTAAGGACTATGAACTTCTACTAGAATTAACAGCATTAAACTGATAACCCAAATCAAAAACAAGTACAGCAGGTGATCAGCCTAAAGTACCCTACGTTATGCATAACATTCAATCATCCTCCAGTGCACACGTCGGTTCTCCGATAATTATATTTTTCCTTCAAAGAAGATTATTCTTCTCAGTCAAATACAAGATCCCGCACCAATCAATTGGTTTTGGGTCGCTTTTCAATAATATAAGTCTAGCCGAATCAAATGGCATAGACACTTTCACAATATTCAAGAACAATACCAAGTTCAACATGAATAATAGCTTTAATGAAATAAGAGTTCAAGTATGCTAATTCAATTCAAACGAGTAAGTAAAGAAACTAGATCGCAATATATAAGGATAGAACACTTGCACCATAAAAGAGTTTAAGTTAGGAAACTTGCCTTAAGCGTAGTTTATCCCCGTAATTTAATCAACACTTTTCGAATCCTATCGTAATATAGTTACGTATATATGATATTCATTAGTCATATAGTTTAACATTATATCTCATCTCCTATATACGATTAATACATAAGCTAAGTCTTGACCTAGCAACACAGTTATATAGTATCATATTAATATAATTTCTATCTTTAACTTTCCTCTTTTCTCAAGTTAATCATCTTCATACATCATTACTATCATGTGAGACTACCACAAATAGCAAACATATTCTAATTAGCGAGTTATAGCATTACTATAAGTTAACCATCAAACTCGGATTCAAACATTAACATGTGATATCACCTTAACTATCATGTTTGTTATTTTAAACATATGAGGTGATCACATAACTCATTCCAGGCATGCTTGCAAGTTTCTACTTCATATACACATGCTAAAGGATACTTCTATGTTTGTATAACCTTTCCTCATTCCAAACATACATGGTATAGATTCTAAGTTAATACTTTCAATAACTTAAAGCCATTCAAGGTTATGAAATCATATAATCTAACGTGCTCGCCTTTTAAACACATAAGGTAATTGTACTTCTCGTGTTAGGTATGCTTATGAATATTCATGTAACTATCGTAGTTATTAGTTTGAAAACATGTTTCGTTTACGCTAAACTTGGTTTCACGACATCTTGCATTGTATATATACATGTATGATACATGAGTGAGTCCAAGAGTATTATCTCATATATCCGTAAACTCCAGAATACAAAACTTGCAATAACATGTTAAGGTTCACAATCAAAACTTATATTTTTATTAGTAAGGCTTACTAACATGTTCGTGTTACATCATGAAATCTGTATACATAAGTCAATAGGTCCGACATGTATTTCAAGGCCATATAAACATGCTTGAAAATCAGAACTCATATATGGTATATACATGTCAAAAGTTCGTTTATAAAAACTTACATTTCCATTACTTATGAGGTTTGCATGTTCGTATTTCGTCATGAAACTTATCTACACAAGTGAACATACATTTCATGTGTTTCTAAGTCATACAAGCGTGTCTCAAAAAGTCAGAATGTCTAAAATGGATACAACGAGTCAACTTCCATTTTGAAATTCTAAGTTCATTTCGGAAATCTATAACTTCATCGTTCACGTAAGCGATCCAAATATAACATGCTCATACTAGTTTAACAAGTCCATATATATGTATTAATCATACCAGCATGCTTGTTCTAATTCATTTCAATAACTATTACTTAGCAGCAATCAAGCAGGTATCAAAAATTCAAAATCTGCAACAGGGGCCCTGCGCAGCTGGGCTGCGCCGCAGTGTACTGCCGGTGCAGCTGCGCCATGCCTGGTTCGACTCAAGACACAGTCTGCTTCGACAGACTTCCAGGCCAATTCCCAAAATACTTCACTAAATTAGTCCTAAACATACCACATTTCTTCTTTGTCATATTATAAGACTACATAACAACCAAATAAACATTCTTCAACCCAATTAAAATTTAATTTAACATAATCAAGAAATTTAAATTCAAAACTATAAATTTTTAACAGAGAACGAAAATGAGGAACAAGAAGAGGAATTATACCTCTGTAAATGCAATTGAACTTACTACTATCTATAGAATGTTCAACACTGATATATATATATATACATATATATATATATATATATATATATATATATATATATATATATATAACTCCCAACTCAATACTCAAGAATTTCTCAGCTAGTGAATTAGAGAGGAGGAGAGCTCATATATATAGAAAAACAATGGTCCAGACATTGCTTATACACACCAAATTAGACCAACAAGAATTTAGATTTGCTTGATGGTTAATAGAGAGTAGGTAATTGGTTGTTGGGACTCATCATCATGCCCACTCCCTTGCTCATCATGATCTAGTTTATGTTGCTGATTTTGAGGATTTGAAGAGTGAAGCTATGAAGTTTTACTGAGTTTAAGGAATATAGGCTTTAGCTTCTTGATGTATTCACGTGAAGAGCAAAATGGGTCTCATATAGTGGGACAAGCCAATTTCAATCTCAGCATTCTAGCAATTTGTTCAATGAAATGTTATAACATATATTATACACTTAGGCTATCATATATGTATTCATACTATATATAATTAGGCCATAATTAGAGTTACAATGAAATCCTAATAATACTAACATGAATTCACATAATGTAGTAAATGCAATTTGAACACATATAATCCATGTACATTTTATTACACCGGTATAATTTAATCATGCATTCTCACATTACATCATCTTCTTTATTAGAAACAATTGTTTAATAATTAATAAAGATAACATAAGATAGTTAAGTATTATTAAATTATCTATCACATACTCATGATGTCTCACTTTAATGTATATTCACATTGTTACATAGGCATTTCATGTAACTCTCATAATTCAATAAACTTTACTATATAGTTTATATATATGTACATAGTCACATTGCACTTTACACTTTGTATAATATATAGTTAGCTACTATACATTATACACTTAATCGTCACATGCTCGTACATAGAAGTTAATAGAGTTCTTATCTTAGCAATTAATTAATAATAATATCAATTAATCTATTTCTCATCAATCAATGAAATTATTAATATTCACAATAATTGATTAACACTTACATGATTAAATATCACATGAATATAGATCTTATTATATTTATGAACACGTTGCTTATTATTATTATATTATTTGCAATAATAATAATCCCCACATCATCAATTAATTATCATTAATATTCTATAACAATTAACTAATATTCTACGATAACAATTAACAATAATTAACAATTAATTAATTGTTCACTTAATAAGTCCTTCGTCAATTAATATCATCATTAATATTTCTCATCACTATGCCACACAAGGCTTTCACGAGTTTATTATAAACTCCACATTTTTCTCAATTATTATAACTACTTAATTTAATATAATTGAGTTAACTCACAAAATCATTTATATTCAAATAAATTCTCATTTCCATTAATATCTTTATTTAATAATATTAGAAAAATCTCGGGTATTACAATATCAGCAGCCAGCAGCTCATAAACACAAAAAAGAGGAAGAACTTAGAGAGAGAAATTCACTTTTAGAGAGAGAAGACCTCGGGTTGAACATATATATACCAACTTTGAGCTTTTTTTATCATGTTTAGCATCTACTTGGAGCCCCGAGAGTGTTCTACGTTGATCACGGGTGTTAAAACCCTTGTTCAAGCATCCCCCAAGGTGAAAAAAATGCTCTTTTTGGCTACTTTCTTTGTAAATTTTGCTTAATATACTAGATTGATGATATATATTGTTTAAATCTAGTTAAACTTATTGTTTCCTAAGCAAATTGTGTAATAGTTTATAGATATTACGTTTCTATCGGTTATATTGTGCCTATTGCGTTGTAAATCAAGTCCGGAGGCTAGATCTACCTAGATTGAAGCCGAATCTAGCCTTTTGAGTGGTTATTAAGCATGAAGCTTTAACCCGTATGCTAGATCGATTTAGATCCATGGTAGATCTACGTATTTATTGCTTTTAAACCTTCCCGGTTACCCCGTATAGCCCTAGATCTATATCTAGAGGCGAAAGAGGTCTGAAATGGCTTGAAACGGTGATTTCAACTGATGAAATCATCTAATATCAAGTCTAGGACATTGTACATATATATTCCCGCATAAATAATGTGAGCCTAGGAATCTCGGTGTTGAGATCCCTGATTGGATCCCACGATGGACCGGTTTTATGATGTAATGTTTAAATAGCGCAAATATCATTGTATATGTAATATTTGGATCTTGAAGACGAGCTCGAGAGGTTAGTCCCGATAAGTCAGATTCAAGATCCCGTGATAATGAAAACTTTAATTGTGGGTGCTCGGTTTCATCGAGATGGCTTACATGTCCGATGATGATCCGACCCTTTTTAGTGCTTTTACATGCATATCATCAAAATGATTTCCAATAAAACCACAAAGAGCTTTTCATAAAGAATAAAACGATTCGGGATAGATCACCTTATGAACGTAAAGATAAATAAAAGGAAGTATCAAAGTTCTCAATTCCTAGTCGGGCGAAGGATTTCAAAACCTTATTTTCCAAAACATCATTTCAATTCATACATCTTGTTAAAAATGACTTTTTTGCAGAATCAAATCCTTCGTAGCTAGGAGCAAAAGAGGTACAACAATATTTTTAAATAACCCAAAATAAAGACTTAGAATAAAATAAGTAAACTTAAAATAAAGAACACACACACACATGCTCACACACACCCACACACACACTTTATGCATAGGAAATCAAATAAGATGCAGTATCATATTTTCACGGGAGTCGGGGGGTGCCTAACACCTTCCCCCCGCTTAACCTAGCCCCCAAATTCCACGAATCTATAGTTTCAGATCAACCTTACGGAGTCACATATTGGACCATATTGCAAAAACTTTAAAAACTCGGATGAGTTGGTACATCCATTTAAACTATACCAACTGGCGGCTCTGTCTCATTCGGTCCAATCATAAAATAATAAAATCAATCTTTTCAAAGTTGTTGACACTTATGTCGGTATCGCTTTCCTAAAACATCACCCTTTAATAAAATCTATAGATATAGCGAACACAAAAGGGTAAAACAAATAACACAAACTTAGAAAAGACGGACATTTATAAGAATTTTCCCGGCGTCGACAGGTAGCGGCTCTACTGGGGATTAAAGAGGGCTTAAGCCGCGTTCAATGTTTTTGATTTTCATTTTGCATGTGCATCTTGTGTGAATGATCTTTGTATGTGATAATTGTCTCGATCTTTAAGCATTTTTGTATTAGTGCCTCGCACAATATATTAGTGCTTCTCACAATGTCATCATATTACATACGGTGAGGACGTGAATGTATGTGAATGTACATTATGTGGTACCTCCATTAGGAGGCAATCCCGTCGGTTGTTTATTACTGGACTCCTCTGGGTGTTTCCATTGTTAGGCTCAGGAAAGGCACCACTCAGATCCGCTCCAATTGAAAAATGGATGTTTTCATTAAGTAAATTGCGAAGATCTTGGAACCAATTTCAAAAAACCCGTGAGAGTAACCCTAAGATAGGTCAGCCTCTGATAAACCAAACGCGTGGTGTGTTTCTTCATGCCCTATTTACTCTTCCGCGTATATAAATGGCAATCATCTTGAACTGTCATTTGTACGTCTTTCTTATCCTGTCATCAAGTCGACTAACCCATTATTGTGCAGGAAAAGATTAAAAAACCATTAAATTGATGCATAGCATATCATGCATCTCTGTCCACCAATATCCAGTCTAAACTAGATATCGATTTTGTGCAGATTGGTCCTAGAACTCGATTTCGAGCCAAGAAGGCTCGTTCACCACCGTTCAAGATGGCTGAAGGAAGCTCATCTGAACCCATCCCTGTATGTCGAGATGAATTCGAGGAGTTTAAGAAACAGATGGCCAAGATACGACCCTGTTGAGAGAACAGTGCAAAGTATCTCAGGAACCTAAGCATAAGAGTCAGACTGAACCCTCTGTGCAAGGTGATATGAAAATACCATAAAAGGACGGTGATACCCAGATGTCCACACCTATTTCTCCCCTCGATGTGGAAGTATCCAAGGAGGCCCCGATCCAGAAAATGACACGAGAAATTATAGACCTTCAAGAAGATAAAGAACTTGGAGATATCAGAAGAAAGGTTAGACAGATGGAGGACACCATCCGGTATATGAAAGGGACAGAATCCCACGAGAGCGTGAATTATTTTAATTTGTGTATTTTCCCAAAAGCAAGATACCCGGATAAGTTTCAAATCCTAGAGTTCGAGAAATACAATGGATTAGGAGATCCCTATTGTAACGACCGAGAAATTTCACTTAATTTAAATTTTAAGTTTGAATATTATTTGTATTGTGTGTTTAAATGTCGTTTTATGACCTAGGATGGTGATAATATTGTAGTATTTTTGTTGCGTGCAAGAATAAATAATTAAGAATTTTGAAGACAAAAATAAAAAAATTTTGAGAAAGTTTACGTAAAAACATTATTCACGTGAAGAACGATACGTGTTAGGTTTTGACCCTAGGTTCTTTTGAGAGATCCGTACGTTATATTGACTTTCCGTTTCAAGATCTACTGGTAATACGTCGTGAAAAGATTTATTATCCAATAAAAATTTTCTCCAAAAAACGTCGTGCTGGACACCTCGTGCTTAAAAATTTTATTCCGTATTTGGACTTTTCGGTATATTCATTTTGACAAGTTGCTTTGTCATGCTTACACTAACAAATGCATTGTCGAGCTTGGTAGATATTTTTGGTTGCAAACTGCATTGTCGAGCTTGGTTGCAAGCAGCTATGTTGAGCTTGGTAGATATTTTTGGTGGCAAGCTGCATTATCGAGCTTGGTTGCAAGCTGCTGTGTCGAGCTTGGTAGATATTTTGTGGCTTAAAGACCAAAATACCCAAACTTAGGAAATCCTATAAATAGGTCATTCCTCCTTCTCTTAAATTTACCAATTCACAAAGTTATAATCTCAAGTTGCAAAGAAATAGTTAAAGCTTGCAACTACAAGAGGTAACATCTCTAGTCATTGTTATGTTCGATTTTATTTCATTTTATAGTCTATAAGCTCAAGAACATAAGTCTTAATTTTTGGATTTTCCAACTTCGTGTTCTTCATAAGTTCTTGATCAAGACGTTATTATGTTCAATTTTGAGTAATTGCATAGTAGAAATGTCAAGAACACAAGTCGTTACCATGTTCGAATTTTCCTACTCCGTATTTCTTCATGTGTTCTTGAGCAAATCTAGTATTACTTAAGTTTATATTATTTCATTTATAAATTGTTATAATCACATATTCAAGCCGTTATAATGCCCAAATTATTTTAATTATGAAAACCAAAAGCTCAAGAACATAAGTCGTTACCATGTTCGATTTCTTGTTCTTCGCGTTCTTCGCATTCTTCGCGTTCTTCGTGTGTTCTTGATCAAAAGTCATAAATTTTACATAATTAGGTTTATAATTTTATTATTTTCATGTTATGATGTGTTATTAAGTGTTAGAACATGTTATCCTAGCAAATTAATGCGTGTGGTATCATGTTTTACTAAATGAAATGAAGAATTATGAATAAAATCACAATTCTGACCTTTTTGTCCATTTTTCGAAATGTTAAATGGGAATTTGTTCTAGAAATGAATAATAAAGTTGTAGATACGGAAGTTAAGAGCGCGTAGGCGCAAGAATCACCCTAAAATGTTTTCAAACGAAGAAGTTATGGTAGTTTCCGTAAAGGACGTCAAAGCTAAAAATTTCTTCGAGGCTCTCGGATTTAAGGGCTTAAAAGAGCTAGGGTGTTAAGAAGCTTATATCACCTATGAACATAGTTAAGTTAAGTTATTATATGACATATAAAGTTATATAATACGATAAATCTATCCGCTTATGCACTATATGATTGTGTAGGGTTATTTTAACAAGGTTACGCTTATTGTTTATTTTACTAAACACCAAGGCAAGTTTTCCGCACTATCTACAAACTTTTTATTTTTAATGCAAGTTTTTCAGCACTCTGTGCAAACTTTCTATTTTTATTGCATGTTTCCTTACTTACATAACTTTGTATATTATGCAAGTATCCGAACTTTACTTCTTCATTGTGCAAGTATTCTATCCTTTAATTTATTACTTTACGCAAGTACTTGAACCCTATTTGAATTCTTTTCGATATATTATTCTAAATCAAGTAATTACCAGTTATTGTGAAGTTATTGCTATTGTTTCAGTATAACTTAAGAAATGAATTACTTATTCAGCTAATATTACACTATTGTTTATCAAGCATAAACTATTAAGTCAAACCAAATTGTTTTAGTAAGACATCCTATACTGAGTTGAATTTACCCTTGAGTGGGTAATACCCTTAATGTGTGGGTATTAAATTGTGTCTACAAATTGACACTAGAGGTAGGATGATATGCATACTCCTAGGATACTGAATAGGCTGATCCCCTATCTCAGATCCGAATACGCAGATTTCTAAGTCTGTGTGACTGACAGAAATGGTTGAGTGAAATAAAAATTTCAAAAATGGTCGTCAACCCTCAGTGAAGTGAAATTGTTGAACTATCGTTTTCTTCAAATCAAATATTTTGTTTATAAATATAAACTTGCTGAGCACGTCATAGCTCATTGTTACAAATTATTCCCTTTGCAGGTTTAGATGATAAATTCGGAACGTCTGGGATGCATAATGGAAAGTAGTTATGCTTAGATTAGTTTTATATTACTATCTTTATTAATGTAAGTCTTATAAGGCTTTTTGTTGTAATAAGAACGCAATGTTGAGAACCATGTAACCAAACATATTGTATGAAATATATATATTATCATCTTTTATTTTCGCAATCGTATACATTTACATTCTTAAATGATCTAGCAAATATTATTGAACTAGTACAGTATCTATATAAACTATACATCTGAATGAGGGTATTGAATGACTTTGGGTGTTCTGTAAGCATTGAGGTCGCTCCTCGGTTCCAAGAACAATCTTATCATAATAATGTAATGTCAGATAGATAAGAACTATTGATATGAAAGAAATATATATAAGATATAAACATATTCATCCAAGTGAGGGTATCCAAACACAAAGATTGTTATGACGGGAACTATTATCTATTATGGGATACTCTGAATATTGGAGAGATAAGAATTATATATTATGGAATATTTATTGTCGTGAGCACCAAATCAGCTACGGGAAGTGTAGAGAATTTTGGGGCATCACACCTATACTTACTTAAAAGTCTACATAGGTGAACTCGGGAACCTACGCCGAGGATGAAAACCTCAGGATGCAACTATTCTAGAAAAGCCTTACCGGTGAAGCTCGAACTTGGTACGCTCAAATAAATAATTCCAAAGTCAAAGGTTGGGAAGATTTGGCCCATGCTTTCCTCAACCAATATAGTTTCCAATCCCAGATGGCACCTGATCGCTACTAGGTTACCAAAGTCAAAAAACTAAGCAATGAATCGTTCAAAGAATATGCACAGCGGTGGAGGCGAATGGCGGCCCAAGTTAACCCACCAATGGATGAAGGTGAGATGGTCACAACTTTCATTGATATACAAGAAGCCCCTTTCTATGAGAGAGAGTCCTCGCCGGGTTAGGAAAATCCTTCTTTGAAATGATCAAACATGGGGAAATGGCAGAAATGGGTTTGAAGTCTGGAAAAATTAAGGATCTCACTGCCTTGGAAGCAGTCGCCGAACATATACAGTCTGGCAATTATGCGAGCGCTCCCAAGATGATACACAAGGAGAGCGATGAAGAAGTATCCTTCGTTTCACAGGGGCAATCTATGAGACCCGATAATAGTCCCTCTACCTGGATAAAGGGAAGCGATCTGCCACAGCAACAACATGCCACATTCAACCAAAGCTAGGATAGACAGAGAAAATTTGAAAGAACAGAAAATCGAGTGTTCACTCTACTAGGCGATTCCCTCGAAAACGTCTTGGCCTTATTGATCGAACAAAAGAAAATTACTAATTTGGCTCCACCTCTAGATCCAAAGAGTAACAGATATGATCCTAGCAAGAGATGTGTTTACCACTCAGATTCTCCGGGACACGATACATAAGACTGTTGGTCCTTAAAGCATAAAATCCAAAATCTGATCGAAAGTGGCGATATTGTGATCAAACAACCTGACCAACTAGATGTCAACACCAGCCTTTTGCGAAAGTACAATACAGAAGGAGTGAACATGATCGGGTCAAGAAGCGCTGGAATGGATCCAAATCGTAAGTACATACGGAGGATGGAGGAATACCCCCAAAGGAACGGAGCAAATATCTTAGGGTGGGAAAGTCTGGAGGAGTGTGTGACAGTAAGACAAAAATTAGAGACGATCCAGCATCAAGTAACTCTATTAGCTAAGATGGTAGTGCTCCAACATCAGATTACAAGAGAGCTTTTCACTCAATCATCAAGGAACCCAGAGAAGGAAGAGGTTAGCCAGAATGCAAGCGTATATCCCTCCAAAATAATCCACTTGACTGAAGAAGAGCAAAGCGAGCTGAAAGGGCAGGAAAATTGGAATGATAAAATTACAAGAAGATCTTGCCAGCAGGAAAAATAGCCCAGAGGAATGCGAATTCTTAAAGATGAAAGATCAAACAACATTCCAGACACTTGCAAACCCCCGAAATCCTACGACACCGAAAGTCAGAAAGAATAGGCAAAGAAGGGTATTCACGCCTCTTGGGACTCATTAGAAAATATGTTAGCGTTGTTGGTTGCGCAGAAAAAGATCACTGAGCTCGCTCTACCTACTAATTCTAAAGGAAGACAGTACGATCCCAGTAAGAGATATGCTTATCATTCTGGAGCACCGAGGCATGACACTCAGAATTGTTGGACCCTTAAGCACAAAATCCAGGATCTAATTGAAAATGGAGAGCTGGAGATAGATATCCCCATGACCATAAAAGGCGAAAGAGAAATGAAGAGATTGAGATTTTCACTCGAGACAAACAGTTCAAAGGAAGTGACGACTATGAACACCAACCATAGCGGAACACCATGTGGACTGGTCATAATGCTGGGAGTTGTAAAGGAAAGAAGAGAGTCCCCTAAGGAAATTCCTCCGCCACCGTCAAACATCCTGTTGCCCGAAGTTAGCAACCACACTTCTGATTCTACCCTGCTGGATGATGAAGAGGAAATATTAATCCTTTCCAACGAAGAAAAAGTCAAAAGGGAAAGTTTTTGGCGAAAAATACAACAGTTCGAGAGAACTTTCAAAGTCAAAACCTCCCAGGCCCATGGAAAACATGAAGGAATAGATTAAGGAAAAGGAGGTGAGGGTATCGAGAAAGTTAACCCATCAAGGAATCAAGATTTCATCCCTTTTTACGACGATTCTAGTTTGAGTGTCCCCGAGGGATGTGCCAAATCAGGAGGTGATCAAGTTATGGCGGTGATTGAAGATGTTCCAAATAAGGAAGTAACCTCTACTGCCCGCATCGAAAGCAACCTGACCTCTTGCAACTGAACTACCAAGCCTCAACTAACCCGGAATGCATAGATTCACAGAATACGATTGCTAGTTCCAAGAGATGTTGGGACGGTATCATTAGCTTTATGACTTATTTTATGTTTTATACATTATTATGTTAAAAGAAAAAGAAAAAGAAAAAAGAAAAAAGAAAAAAGAAAAAAGAAAAAAGAAAAAAGAAAAAAGAAAAAAGAAAAAAGAAAAAAGAAAAAGAAAAAGAAAAAGAAAAAAGAAAAATCTTATGATATCCTTTACGTGAACTACGTAAGACCTGATCACCTTTCAAATGAGTACGTAGGCAGCCAGTAATGGCGCGGTCTAACTATTACAAAAGTCACAAAACTATTTTCAACAATTCAGCGATCCCAAGATGCACTCTTCAACAACTCATCAACCCCAAAAGTGTGAGAAGACTTGATCTCCTCTTGACCTACAGAAGTGCGTGAGTGGCCATCATGACAAAGTTTATCTCATATCTGACGACCTGTTCTCTGAGATAAAAGCCATAAATCAAGCCTTTCCGATTGAACCAAGCCTAGTTGAAACTGATACATCAGAAACCAAGCCAAGCTCTTAGATCCAATTCAGTGGAATTCGAAGGCCTCTCGACATCAAACATCAAAGCCAAAGCGATAACATGAATTGAGAAACATAGAGATATGTTAAGCATAATCATCAGCGAGTACAGATACAAAACAAGGCGATGCAAAATATGAATACAAAGAAGATTACAACAAGTGCACCTGTAAGTTAGAAGCGATGATTGGGGCACCCAAACATCAAAGTTAATATCCACTACCTGTTCACTATATGGGTTAGGAGGCAAAAGACTCTTGCTATCTCAGCATCTTATCAGCCCATCTGTCAAACATACAACAAAGCGACTACTCCAGACGATGAGCAAGACTAGGGCAATTTCAAAATTAATGACAACTCGATATTGGTACCCTTACAACAAGCAAGACTGGGGCAATGTCGGAGACAACGACAACTAGACACTGGGGCATTTATCGACCATCCCAAAAGGGAAAATGCAAGTCGGCACCCATACCACGATCTTTTCAACATGTGACATCATCGTCAGAGTTTCTCTCATATCATTTCACTGGCGATTCGGTACTGATCACATGGTATTTTCCAATCATAATTTTCTTAGAATACAATGATCCACATGCGAGGTACGACTCTTTCATCCATTTATCTATTTTCTATCTCCGTACATTAGCGATGATATACATTTTAAGTATAGATAAATCTTGCGTTAGAATCTTAGAAAAAGGTTTTAAAAAAGAAGATTTTGTTTAACTTGTTATGAATAGATTAATTCTGATAAGCATCCGTGGAGCAAGAATCACTGAGAACGATTAGAGAATTAAGACTATTCAACCTTTTGATTAGGCACGACTTCTTAGTTCAAAGTGCTTTTTGGAGCAGAATAGACCTCAAATATATATCTGCACTTTGCGGTTGCCCTAACTCTTAGTTGTGGGGTATGAAACTATGGCGACATCGATGACAATTAATGCGAAGATAGAAGATAAGTGATGGTAAACCTAATGTCTATAATCGTGGCCTAGGTTACTCGAGTAATTAAGCCTGAGGGGTGTCTTTACACTTGGTGCCCTTAAAGCCATCTGGTTTGGGAGTCACCGGCCTAACGCTCGCTACATGGGTAACTTAGTGCCTAAAAAAATGAGCATTACGAGGAGGTAAAAGGTGAGACCTGAGCAGATTTGAATCATGGCCTTGGTTATTCGAGTAATTAATCCTGAGGGGTGTCTTTACACCTGGTGCCCTAAAGCCGACGTGTTTGGGAGTCACCGGCCTTACACTCGTTACATAGGTAACTTAAGCCTAAAAAAATGAATCTTGCATAGGGTCAGATGAAGAGAAAATAAATGAGACCACTTGACTTATCTCGAAGTGTGGCCTTTATTACTTGAGCAAGTTAACCAGAAGGGGTGTCTTTACACCTAATGTCCTAAAGTAGTTTGGTTTGGGAGTCATTGGTCCAAAACTCGTTAAATGGGTAACTCTGAATAGCCTAAGAAAACGAGACCAGTTAAGCGGAGGAAAAAAAAGAAAATTGGAGTTAAGAAAAATTTACAAGATCAGAACGAGGTAATCTAAAGTCATGGAAGAGAAACCCCTGCTAAGGGTTGCGTCACTCATAGTGCACATGTCAGATGACGTTAATTCTGCGAAAAACGATATCTAGAGCGAAGACAAAGTATCTTTGATAAAGGGAGATAAGTCTTTTGAATCTAATCTTACTCATGAACAATGACCATGGATGCTTAAAAGTTTTCTTGTGATTTCATAACTTGTTAAATGAAAAATTCCTTAAAATGAAAGATATAAAAAATAACCTTGAGGTTAGCGATTCACAACTTGCTTAGAGAAAAATTAATTTTCATACTCAAGTTCAAGATCTTTAGCGATAAGATAAAAATACAGTAATTACGAGTTAAGTGGCAGACCTGATGAGCATTCAATTTCATGAACTTTAACTTCATATGCCTCATTGATGAGATTATACTAATTTTTCTCAAAGTTATCCCCCACGGCCCGAGCCGTCAAGCTTTTGGATCATTTTGTTATTCGCCTGATGTGCAGGAAATTGCTCACTCTTGACTTGGTCAACAGAACGAGTTTCTTATATGAATCCATGGTAACAGCATGCGAAAAGGCTGGGCATTTTGTGATTCAATGAAAGGAAAGGAGCCTAAGGCAGGACCAAGCTGCTCATCAAAAGAAATGAGAGGACTTCTGAAAGAAATTACAATGACATGAGCTTGCGACGACAAAAGAAGGAAAAAATTCCTTGAAGATCCTTACCTAAGAAAAAACAACGCCTCATCTGTATAACATTATCAAAAGACAACATAGGGGTCAATCCTAACTCACAATTTATAAATGCAAATCCATGACATATAATGCCTGCATCATGACATATGCGGTGAATGAAAAGCATTATATATACATCTCTGCGAAATACATAAAATTGCATACATCAAATATCATCTATGTCCTACAAATAAAAGTAAAAAGTACAGGGAAATAGGGCAGAGCAGCCCGTCAACTAACAAAAGGGCTGGCAAATGAAATCTACCTCATCAAACTTGTTAACCTATGCCAAGTCATCCTAAGTCGAGGCCTCTGCACCGAAGTTCAAATCTGCGTAGTGAAAGGATGGGCTGCATCCTCTAGGGACGTCAGCGGCACCCGGGTCATCAGTTAAAGCCATTATATAATCTAGCGAGGTCGCAAGTAAAAAACTCACCCCATTTATAATCAAAGATGAAATCCATTGGCTACAACCCAGTGAAGGCATCGGCTTGACCCCGATGGTGTAATTCGTTGGCAACAAACCAGTGAAGGCGTAGACATGACCCCGATGATGTAATCTAGTGGCTACAACCCAGTTAAGGCATCGACATGACCCCGATGATGTAATCCATTGGCTACAACTCAGTGAAGGCGTCAGCTCAACCCTGATGGTGTAATCCGTTGGCTACAACCCAGTGAAGGCATCGGCATGACCCTGATGGTGTAATCCGTTGGCAACAAACTAGTGAAGGCATCGACATGACCCCGATGATGTAATTCGGTGGCTAAAACCCAGTGAAGACGTCTGCATAACCCCGATGGTGTAATCCGTTGGCAACAAACCAGTGAAGGCATCGGCATGACCCCGATGGTGTAATCCGTTGGCCAAAAACCAGTGAAGGCATCAGCATAACCCTGATGGTGTAATCCGAAACGGCGCCACAGCTCCTATTTTTGTTCACTAAGTGGAGCCGCAGCGCCTCTCTCCATCCCATGTTTTACTATATCACGCAGCAACACCTATACAAGCCTAATTACCGAAGCCGCAAAGCCCTTATTCTATTAGGTTTGTATAAAATCATAGGCGCAATCAAATTGCAAAAGTAGCGAAAGCATGGTAAAATCAGAGTTTAAAATTTTTCTACAAACCAATTACCCAGATCATCCTTTATGCACAGTTATTAATTAAAAAGAAATATAAGGAGATTAGATTCATACCCTTATAAAACTAAGCTTCCACAGGTACGAGTTTAACTCCTTGTTCTTCGCGATCTCCCTGAATCTTCGGGATTGATTCCTTCATTTGATCAACGTTAGTCACCCAAGTGTTTGGCCTCTAGAGGTGATCCACCAAGGAAGAAGAATTGTTCAAAAAGAAGGGTGGTTGGCTAAACCCTAGTTTTCTATTTTCTATAAAAAGGGAGTACTCTCCAACAATTAGAATTACATCAACTGATATCTAACATAAGACTTCTCTTATATAGATATTGGTAAACCCTTCTAATCCAATTAGAAATGGGGTTTCATTTAATTAATTAAACTCCTTTAATTAATTAGGCTTCCCATCACATTGAAAATAATTAATTAAACTCTTTTAATTAATTTGCCTCCTAATCTTATTAGGAATAAATGAGAGTACTAATATTAAATTAATTCCTAAACTCCTTTAGAAATTAAAATAATAATAATTGTAATAATATTAATTAGACTCCTCTTATTAATTTATATTTAATATTTCCAAAATATTAAATAATAAACATTAAGCTATTTAATTTATTCTATCACCATAGATTAAATTAATTACAATTAACATATTAATACGATTATGTCATTACCTTCTTAAATAATTATTCTTCCTTTCATGGTGTGACCCTTTAGGTTCTCCATATTAAATCGATTGTGAATAAATCAATTAGAAAAATTCTAGTTTTATTTAAATAAATAAATTAAACTAATAATCTATTTAAATAAATAATATTTATTCTACAATAGGGATAAGCCTCCTTAGCGATCAACTACTTTCTAGATAATATAGATTTCAACATTAATCATAAAAGAACCCTTGAGTTAATAGTTACCGTACAATTCAATCATTCCACCATACAATGTCCTAATTAAATATAAGATATGGATTTACTGTCAAGTCTTATTTTATTTAATTATATGTATTTCGATTCTAAAATGCACAACTCCAAATAATGCGAATTAGAAACTCCATTCTAATTTCATTCCAACTTGGCCGAGGATTCCTGGGTTGTCATTTATCGAATCACATAGGACATATCTCTTCTTTTACTAGAAGCGGTAGATTCTTTATTGATCATTTATTATCTCCATATATAACTTATTACACCCAATCATACCCTTTGATATACCCTAAGGGTCTTAAGGAATAAGTCAAAGTATAATTCATTATACACAAGATACTATGATGATCTCAAGTCTGAGGATCACTTGTACTACTATCACATTAGGAATTCCTTTTGATAGACGAGTAAAACTCCATTAGGTATTCCTTAGCGAGTCACGTTCAGTGTACTTATTATCCAATAAGCACCTACATACTTGCTTTAGTGTCTCCACACAAATGATCATGAGATCAAACATCCTCATCCAATGAGCAAGCAACATATATACCAATCTATCCCGATTCACTATTCCCCTTTTTAGTAATCCAACGATTGGGAACTATTTTAGTTTTAAGCTATCTAAGAATTTAGATCTCATTAGCATGATCAATATCATAATTCTAAAAGCATTGCTTAAAACTATGAGTTATTTACATATTATAAAAATAGCATCATGTAGATAATTAAATGCCTTTAATAAATGAATATTTTATTAATAAATAAATAAGATAGTTTCCAAAGTCTATGCTTTATCATCATACATGATTGGCTTGTATGCATACTACTTTCAATCTCCCACTTGCACTAAAGCCAATCGCCATGGTATTTCATACCCATCTTCTCTAAGTGACGATCAAACTGTTGTTATGTTAAAGATTTAGTTAATGGATCTGCAATGTTGTCTTGAGAGTCTACACGATCCAAGGTGACGTCTCCTCTTTCAATTATCTCCCTGATCAAGTGAACTTACCGCAACACGTGTTTGGATTTCTGATGAGACCTGGGTTCCTTAGCCTGTGCAACAGCTCCAGTGTTGTCACAGTACAAGGGGACTGCTCCTCCAATACTAGGAACTACACCAAGTTCGGTTATGAACTTCTTCATCCAAAGAGCCTCCTTTTCAGCTTCACTTGCAGCTATATACTCTGTCTCTATCACTGAATTAACAACTGTTTGCTGCTTGGAACTCTTCCAACTCACTGTGCCTCCATTCAAAGTAAATACATACCCCAAAATGGATTTACTGTCATCTTGGTCCGTTTGAAAACTTGAGTCTGTGAAGCCCTCGAGTTTTAATTCAGGCCCACCGTAGACAAGAAATACATCCTTAGTTATTCGTAAGTACTTTAGGATATTTTTCACTGCCTTCCAGTGCTCTTCTCCTGGATTCGGCTGATATCTGCTTGTTACACTACGTGCATGAGCGACATCCGATCTAGTACATATCATACCATACATGATAGATCCTATTGTTGAAGCATAAGGAATCTTACTCATACGGTCTCTCTCCTCAGGTGTCTTTGGGGCCTATTTCTTGGAGAGATGTATTCCATGGCTCATCGGCATGAGACCTCTTTTGGAATCTTCCATGCTAAACATCTTTAACATCGAGTTAATGTGCGTTCCTTGGGATAAGCCAAGCATCCTTTTAGATCTATCTCTATAGATCTTTATCCCAAAAATATAGGATGCTTCTCCCAAGTCCTTCATGGAGAAGTGTTTAGATAGCAAGATTTTAATCGATTGTAGCATAGGAATGTCATTCCCTATTAGTAATATATCATCAACATTTAATACAAGGAATGAAATAACGCTCCCACTAACCTTCTTGTACACACATGGTTCATCTTTATTTTTGATAAAATCAAAATCTTTGATTGTCTCATCAAAACGAATGTTCTATCTACGAGAAGCTTGCTTTAATCCACAAATGGATCGTTGCAGCTTATAGACTTGATTTTTTCCAACCTTTGAAACAAATCCCTCTGGCTGTGTCATATACAAATCCTCCTCAAGTTTCCCATTGAGGAAGGCCGTTTTCACGTCCATCTGCCAGATCTCATAGTCGTTATAATATAAATAATACCCTCGTGTTTCTTTAGGGTATCCCACAAATCTACACTTGTCGGATTTAGTCTGTAGCTTATCATTTTCAAACTTTTTGACATAAGCTGGACAACCCCAAGTCTTAACATGCTTAAGATTTGGTTTCCTCCCTTTCCACATCTCATTTGGGGTCTTTGGGGCGGATTTGGTAGGCACCTTGTCAAGTAGGTATGCAGCCATTTCTAGGGCATAACCCTAGAAGGAAATTGGAAGATCGGTAAAACTTATCATGGAACGAACCATGTCCAACAATGTTTGATTTCTCATTTCAAATACTCCATTTAACTGTGGTGTACTTGGTGGAGTCCATTGTGAGATTATATCGTTATCTTTGAGACAATTGAGAAACTCACAGCTTATGTATTCTTCACCTCAATTCGATCAAAAAATCTTAATACTTTTGCCAGTTTGTTTCTCTACTTCACTTCTGAACTCTTTGAACTTTTCAAATAATTCAGATTTGTATTTCATTAAATACACATATCCAAATCTTAAGTGATCATCAGTAAAAGTAATAAAATAAGAATATCCTCCCCGTACAATCGTTGTCATAGATCCATAAACGTCTGTGTGAACCAACGCTAACAACTCTTTCTCCTTTTCCACTAAAATGAGATTTAGTCATTTTACCCATGAGATAAGATTCACAAGTTGGATATGATTCATAATCAGATAGCTCTAAAAGCCCATCTGTTGGTCATTTTACCGATCAATATAAACGTGCAAGCATACACGGTCAACAAGTAATAAAGAGTAAGTACAGATATCATTCGCACGGAGAATTAACTAATAAAAGATCGCCAAACCACTAGCTCATAACCATTTCAGTCTTATTTAAACGGGCAATCACTTGTTGTAAATTAAAACTAAACAATTAATTAAACTAAAACTAAATAATCCTAGAGTAAAATCAGATAATGAAGACATGAGATCTCAACTTCCCCTAATGATTCATCTAAATTAATACACTCCCAGTTAAGTCAAATTAATCATCAAAGATCGCTAGCCGAGAACACGAAAGTGAGATAAGGCCATCTTTGATGTACCTAATCGATATCACATACAATCCATAGATGATAGAACGCACATGAACACCCACATTATCTAAACCCCTATATGTCTATGTGATTTATAAATAATTAGGGTTTAAGTCCAAGTTCTCATTTGACTACGAGCGGTGCTTCGATATATGTCTATCATAAGCACAAATCATACGTCCCAACGCCATATAGAACATACAATCGCAAGCTACTACGATTGGATCTGAACCCTCATTTCGTCTTTCAAGTCTATGCAGGTTATCACAGTAATTGGTAGCTAAGCAATTAAGCAATTAAAACACAAATTGAAATAGACAATCACATAGCAATCAATAAGACCAACATGGAAGCATATCAATATAAACTACTCAAAGGTTCCATTGAAACCTCAAAATATAAGCTAACTCATACTAGAAATAGATATACCATCCACAAGTTCAATACACATCATAAGATTACAAGGAGAGAGCAAGAAGAGTATAAAGATAAAGAATGCAAATCTGAGTGCTCAAGCTCCTAGGTTGAGTCTTCAATGAAATTCACTTGCTTCAATATTCTTCTCTAATTAAACCTAGAAACTAACTAAGTAAACCTAATCTAAACTAATCTAGACAAAATGTAAAGAAAAGGAAAAGGAAAGACAATGCTAAGCTAGGGCTAAGCTCCCAAGAGGGGAGTCTCTCCCCTATGTGTGCCAAAATATGCCCTAATATAGCCTCCAAGGTCGAGTCTGCATCCTTACCCAAGCCAAAACCAAATCTGCCGTTTAAAAATAAGTCAATCAGTAAGATAGAAGATCGGCGCAGCTGCGTAGGGAGGTAGTGTTAAAGTAGCGCAGCGGCGCAGCAGGGGATCTGGCAGAGCCTTCGGTGCAGCTGCGCAGCCTATAGGCATCAAGCTGGCGCAGCTGCGCCGTGCTTCAGGTGCTGATTTTTGCTTCCTGCTGCTTGCTAATTCTGAAACTACAGTCTGCTGCTAACTTCCATCTGCTGCATTCTTTTCATTCCTCCTAATTTCTTCCCACAGTAGGACACTGCAAGCTTTATTATTATGCTATTTCATTGCTTTGCCCCTTTTTAGCACTCTTTCATCCTTTTTAGCTTAATGTGCACCAAGAGAGTTCCAAATACAGAAAACTAAAAAAGAAATCAAAAACATATTAAAAGCACAAGAATACTTGAGTTTAAGCAACAAAACAAGTTAGTTAATAACTGAATAAATGGTCATAAAAACCACTTATCAAATACCCCCATACTTAAACGTTGCTTGCCCTCAAGTAACCAAAACAAAACCAAACAAAAGACGCAATGCAGTATCTAAAGTGAATACAACCTACCCTATTATGAATGCGAATCCAAGCCTCATCCAGAATTGATATTCAAATGAAATGCCTCAGAAAAATCACAAGCTAATCAAACAGATAAGCTACCCAAGACAAGATCATATGGCATATCCTTGCAAATCCAAACCTGTCAGCACTGATGTAGTGTGTGTGTGTGTGTGTGTATCTAGCAACCATTAGACATGCTTTTGAACAAATTTATCACATATTATGCTTCTTAGGGGAAAAATAAGTTTCAACTTAAGAAAAGCAGTACATCAGATAAGTTCTAACTAAGACCGTGCATTACTTAATCTAAGAGTCACATAGGGTTTATTATGCTTTTTATTTATTCATGAGGGTGTTTTTGCTCTTTCCCGTGTACACATTCGACTGTGCAATGCTTAGTCCTCTTAGTCTTTTCAATGATACCCGTGTAGCGAGCTTTCGACCAACGACTCCCAGACCCAAAGGCCTTAGGGCGCTGGATGTAGAGACACCCCTAGGGCTTACTTGCTCGAATATCAAAGGCCACAGGATTTGATGTAGCCGAAGTGTTTATTCATAATCAATTTCTCTTTTTCTTTTCTTTTTCTATTTCACTTTTTATTTTCTTTGTCTTTTTCTAAAGGAGAGTGCGTCTTACGCTCCATCTCCCCAAATAGCATGCATACCCCCTGTTTCCCCCAAACTTAAGCTTTTTACAGTCTAGTTATTATCACATGAGTACTGAAACTCTTTCATTAAAATATAGATTTCCCACCAGAAGATAAGTATGTGAAAATTTAAACTTAGCAGGTCATGGTGGTTACTCTAAAGTGCTAACCGGTGACATCAGTATCTGACAGATAAGGATTTACATATATGACATTATAAACAAGCTTAAGTCTCAAATCAGTTCAAAAATGAAGTAATTTCAGTTTCCTCACAGGCCAAATAAAAAAAACAAACCAACTGAAAACTAGATTCATGCAAAATGCTCTAACACAGTTAACTAAAACAAAACAAATTTTTTTGACAAATTTTAACAAAATATGCAAAATACGTCCTAACATACACTATATGAACTAAAAAATATGCAATATGAAATGAACTACACTAAATGCAAAAAATAAACCCTAATACCCCCAAACTTAAAGTATTCAATGTCCTCATTAAAGGTAAAAGGCAAAAGGAACTCCCCTAGTCGGACTCGCCATCCTCCTCCTCAGCTTGCTCAGGTGGTGTGTCTGGAGGAGGGTACTGGCTGCCTGTGCTAAAAGTCGGGAACTCTGCATGCACACCCAACATCCTGAATGCCCGAGATAGAGCCTGGGAGAACTCGGATGTGTAAGTCTGGAAGTCCATGTATGTGGTGTCCATCCGTCTCCTCAGCTGCCTGATCTCCCTCTTCTGAATAGAAAACTCTGCGGGAGTCGGAAGCCTTCCCTGAAGCACCTTCTGCTTCTTCTTCTTCTTCCTCTTCTCCTTCCTCTTCCTCATCATCATCAACATCTCCCCGAATGAATCCCAGCCCTCGGGGATGAGACTCTGCACCCTGCCAGATAGTGTACTACTAGATGGCTGTATGATCTATATCTCGTATCAGGCACTGCAGCCCCTCATTGCCCCAGACCACTCCAGCAGCTAAACATAGGCGTGTAATCACTGAGGCATGCGGGATCCTTCCTGAGGTGCTCCCCCTCATGAACTTTAGCATGGATTGATTGAGAATGCCCTATGTCAATCCTTTTGTTCTTGATGATGCCATACAGTAGGGTAGCTCTCTCAGTAGTTACTTCAGCGTGGTGACTGGATGGGAGAATACTTGTGCAAATAAAATTATACCAAGCCTTAGCATACCGACTCAAGGCCATCTGAGGGAAGCTAATTTTTCTGTCTATGCCTGAGTATGTCGTCCACTTAGTGTCTGGCTTGCACATTTCATTGATCAGTCTGTCCAGGTCAGACTCTATACGCTGGGACTCTGTCCAATTTGTCGGGCCAGAAGGAATAGTGTCCACTTTGAAGATTTCATTGATTACCTCCTTTGTGTAAGGAACCTGCTTCCCCCTCATGTATGATACCCCATTTTGTGTCTCATGTGCGTTGGCATAGAATTCTTTAACAAGGGGTATAGGAGCTGACAGTGGTGTGGCCACAACTAATGCCCAGCCGTGCTTTATAATCTGCTTCTTCATAAGCCCGTCTTCATTGCCCGGTTTTAATCCCTTTTCCTTCACACAATTCTTTTTATCTAAAACATTCACGTAGTAGCGTTGAGCTGTCAGGTCTACAAACCTAAAGGCGTCTAAAGTCTCGCTGGCACTACCTTCGCCATGCTCACTGGTGGGAGGAAGAGAAGGAGGGGATGGGGTACGGATTCGTTTAGGCATAATGAAAGTGAGCTTTGATGCCTCTGAAATCTGCAAGAAACAAATAAACCCAAACTGCAAGTAATCTGCCCACTCTGTCAGAAATTCAGCCCTCAAACTTTGTCAAATTCGTATCAATCTGCTAATGAGCATTCAATCAAAACCCTTAATCAAAGTCCTCTGTCTATTTCTTCTTAAGTCTGATATAGGCTTGATGACTAATTAGAGCAAACCTGAAGCTTCTCTGAATTTGATCAACAATTGATGCTCTCTGCAATTTCAATTAACCAATGCACCCAAGCCTTCTATCTTCCCCAAAATTTGTCAAATATGATGTCCCCTAAACTCTGTCAATTGTATACCCTCTCTGTCGACGCTTGAAACCCCAAATCTATCAGACTTTATATCAACAGTTGATGATCACTCAAATACAGCCCAAAATTTGACCCTTCCTTTCACTGTCTGCTGAATTCTACTTTAGGTTTTGGGAATGAAAAGTGGAGGGATACAGATTTATATAGAAGAGGAGTTGAAAAAAGATGGTGGGGTGAGTTAAATTACCGAACGAATGCCAATCCAAAGTTCTCTCTGGCCTTTACTCGAACAAGTGATGTGCCCTCCCTAATTGCCTTGAACTAAAAAAAATTGGATATGTGATCGGTTGTGAGGAAGGAGAAGAAGTAAGGCTAGGGTTTCGGTAGGCGATTGGAGGGTGTATAGAATCTAGAGATGAAGTAAGGAATTTGATCAGTAGTTATAGCTTGATTAACCTGTGGCTTTTGGGTCTGAGAGAAAGAGAGATACCGAAAATAAGTTTAAGTGGGGAAATGAATTGAGTAAGCCGGTTGTATTTTAAAAACATGCTGGAGAGCCTGGCGTAGCTGCGCAGGAATTGCCCTTACAGATGGCGCAGCTGCGCAGATTGGAAAACATCAGCTTCTGGTCTGAAATTTAGCGGGGCCGCTCTGATCATTAGGCTTGTATTGGCGCGGGCGCGCCAAGGCTCAGAAATTTCCTTACTTTAAAGCGCAGCTTCTCATTTGTAGTTGACCATGGACTATGCTACCAATTGCATAGAACCTGAAAAAGGCACACACACTTTATTAAATTACTATAGCTACCAAAAATTTATTGTGACTATTAATTATGTGGAGATTTAACATAGAGGGAGAATTATATGGTTGTGAAGTCCCAAAAATTCCTATATGTGCGTATATGCAACATGCTCATACTTCAAAAATATGTTCAATAAACTCTTAAGTCCCAAAAATAGATGCACAACTGCCTAAGTCCAAAAAATGAAGGCAATGAGCTCCTAATCCCAAACGTATTCAAAAATTTTTGTTAAGAATTAAACAACTTAAAATTAAACAGGGGGAGGGAAATGGCGATAAGTAACTAGAATTAACATGAGGGAGAAAAGAGAAATGATGGGGTGCCTCCCATCGAGCACTCGGTTTATAGTCCGTTAGCTAGACTTTCTCTGTGACACCGCTATCCGATCCCTCTACGATAATTGAGATACCCTCCATCCATTGGTACTGCAGTGTATATTGGGAGGCTCCCCTTCACGAGAGGCTGCAGGATTTAAGTTGCCTAGCATGTGGTGTGTATATGAATTCCCCATTTTGAAGTTCGGGGAGCTAAGCATTTCTTCCGTTGTGTGCGTAAAGTGATTGGGGCATTGAGGCTTAGACAACACAACGGGCTCTTCTTCCATTCTCTCTTCCTCGGACCACCATGGCTTCAAGGATGAATCATTATCATAAAGATAATTTCCTGCAATGTGACTACCAAGGGGACATGGGTGTGCAAACTTCACTGGTTTTTCCAACTTTGGCGGAGAAGGCTCTTGGGGTATTATCACTGTTGGCTCGCATTCATAATTTTCCACGTCCCCAATTGTCTCCTCGATGTCGCCTTCTTTCAGTTCATCCAGTTGCATGTGCACTTCAGGCTCTCCATCAGTTTCAGCATCCATATCATAGAACCAAGTGTTCTGAGGGCCTTTGCTCACGGCTTCAAACATTTGAGGTTCTTGATTTTAAAGATTTTGAATTTCTATCCCTTGCTCAATTACCTCCTCCTTCATTAAAGCCATGCTTATTTGATCCGCCCAATTCTAAAGATTCTCAATCGACTTCGCTTGCTCAATCAAGATCTCCTTTGTTGATGCTATGGAATTTCCCCACAAACTTTCCAATCTTACCTTTCCTATTTCAGTCTCGGGATCCATGTACCGAGTATCATTGGTTGGGGTATTGATGATTTGTGCCATCTGGTTCTGAAAATTCTGGTTTGATATTTCCTGTCTCCTAATCATCTCCTCTTGGTTTGCTAAAACCCTATACATGAAGTCCTTTGTTGAATGTTCTTCTTGTAAACACGGAGATTGATATGTGGGGTCTGGTGCATATATTGGACTTTGCTCACAGTATTGGTCTTGATAACAGCTTGCTAAAGAGTTTGGGTGATACTCCAAATCTTGGTGATAATTGGAATACTCGTGGTTGAAGTAATCACCCCCATACTGCTCTTGTCCAAAATTGATGGGGTCCTGATAGCTCATATAGTTTCTAGTAAAATAGTCATAAGTCACTGCCTTCTCTCGTACTCTGTTGGGCTGTAACAGTGTCCAACTTCCTTGAGAGAACCTCTAGCTGTGTTGATAATGCGGCAATTGGGTCGAGTCCATTCCCTGTTTCCCTTTGTTGATCTTTCCTTGTGTAAAACCATGGATAAGCATTGAGATCTATTATACCTGAAAAGAGAATATAGGAAGAGAATTAAAACATAACAAAAATGTTTAAATTAAGACTAATTTGATTGAAACTAATGTTGGCAAACAGTCATCACCTTAATTCCCCGGCAGCGGTGCCAAAAACTTGTTAGTCGTTTTACCGATCAATATAAACGTTCAAGCATACACGGTCAACAAGTAATAAAGAGTAAGTACAGATATCGTTCCCACGGAGAATTAACTAATAAAAGATTGCCAAACCACAAGCTCATAACCATTTCAGTCTTATTTAAACGAAGCGATCACTTGTTGTAAATTAAAACTAAATAATTAATTAAACTAAAACTAAATAATCCTAGAGTAAAATCAGATAATGAAGACATGAGATCTCAACTTCCCCTAATGATTCATCTAAATTAACACACTCCTAGGTAAGTCAAAATAATCATCACAGATTGCTAGCCGAGAACACAAAAGTGAGATAAGGCCATCTTTCGATGTACCTAATCCATATCACATACAATCCACAGATGATAGAACGCACATGAACACCCACATTATCTAAACCCCTATATGTCTATGTGATTTACAAATAATTAGGTTTTAAGTCCAAGTTCTCATTTAACTACAAGCGGCGCTTCGGTATATGTCTATCCTAAGCACAAATCATACGTCCCAACGCCATATAGAACATACAATCGCAAGCTACTACGATCGGATCTGAACCCTCATTTCATCTTTCAAGTCCATGCAGGTTATCACAGTAATTGGTAGCTAAGCAATTAAGCAATTAAAGCATAAATTGAAATAGACAATCACATAGCAATCAATAAGACCAACATGGAAGCATATCAATATAAACTACTCAAAAGGTTCCATTGAAACCTCAAAATATAAGCTAACTCATACTAGAAATAGATATACCATCCACAAGTTCAATACACATCATAAGATTACAAGGAGAGAGCAAGAAGAGTATAAAGATAGAGAATGTAAATCTGAGTGCTCAAGCTCCTAGGTTGAATCTTCAATGAAATCCACTTGCTTCAATCTTCTTCTCTAATTAAACCTAGAAACTAACTAAGTAAACCTAATCTAAACTAATGTAGACAAAATATAAAGAAAAGGAAAAGGAAAGACAATGCTAAGCTAGGGCTAATCTCCCAAGAGGGGAGTCTCTCCCCTATGTGTGCCAAAATGTGCCCTAATATAGCCTCCAAGGTCGAGTTTGCATCCTTGCCCAAGCCAAAACCAAATCTACCATTTAAAAATAAGTCAATTAGCAAGATAGAAGACTAGCGCAGCTGCACAGGGAGGTAGTGTTAAAGTAGCGCAGCTGCGCAGCAGGGGATCTGGCAGAGCCTTCGGTGCAGCTGCGCAGCCTATAGGCATCAAGCTGGCGCAGCTGCGCCGTGCTTCAGGTGCTAATTTCTGCTTCCTGCTGGTTACTGATTCTGAAACTACAGTCTACTGCTAACTTCCATCTGTTGCATTCTTTTCATTCCTCCTAATTTCTTCCCACAGTAGGACACTGCAAGCTTTATTATTATGCCATTTCACTGCTTTGCCCCTTTTTAGCACTCTTTCATCCTTTTTAGCTCAATGTGCACCAAGAGAGTCCAAATACAGAAAACTACAAAAGAAATCAAAAATATATTAAAAGCACAAGAATACTTGAGTTTAAGCAACAAAACAAGTTAGTTAATATCTGAATAAGTGGTCATAAAAACAACTTATCACCATCCTTATGAAACTTAGATAATCTTGTTTCATTGATATGACCGAGTCTACTGTGCCACATATAGGTATAATTAACATCATTTCTTTTCCTTTTCTTAGTTTGTTCAATTTAAAATATATTTTTATGCAAGTCAAGTATGTAAAGTCTATTTTGCAAATTACCAACACCATATAAAACATTGTTATTATAAATAGAACAACTGTTGTTCTTTATTATAATGTCAAATCCATCCATATCTAATACGAAAATAGAAATAATATTTTTAATGATATTCTGAACAAAATAAAAATTATTCAAATTAATGGACTTGCCCGTAGGCAGTGCTAAACAATTAGTGCCTACAGCTAATGCAGTAACCTTTGCTCCATTTCTCACTCGTAGGACAACCTCATCCTTGTTCAGCTTTCTACTTCTGACTAGTCCCTGTATAGTATTACATATGTGAGAACCACATCCGGTATCCAATACCCAAGTAGAATTTTGACTTTCTGAAAAATTAATTTCAATCATAGAAGCTTCTCCAAGCTTCTTCTGCTTTTGTTCTGCAAAGAAATCCTAGCAGTTCCTCTTCCAATGACCCGACTTATTACAATGGAAGCACATTCCTTTGCTATCTGGATCAGGTTTCTTATTATCCTTTATTTTCGCCTTGTTCTTAACCTTCTTAGATTTTTTCTTTTGAGAAGATACTTTGGGCCTCTTTTTTTTCTTGGAAGAATCATCCACCATTAAGACATGGTTCTTCTTGGATGGAAAGTGACGTTCAGTAGTTTTCAACATGTTAAGTAATTCAGGCAAACTGACATCCAACTTATTCATGTGAAAATTCACAACAAATTATGAGAAGGTCTCAGGGAGTGACTGCAAGACTAAATCTTGACTCAACTCCCAATCCATGACGAACCTAAGCTGTATAAGGCGTTCAATCAGATTGATCATCTTTAGGACATGAGTCTTAACGGCAATGCCCTCAGTCATCAGAGATAGAAAGAGCTCCTTAGATATCTCATATCTAGCAGTCCTACTTTGCTCACCATACAACTTCCTTGAGGTGAAGGAACATTGTAGGAGCATTCATGTTTTCTTGCTAACGCTGAAGCTCGTTATTCATGGATGCGAGTATGATGCATTGAGCCACAGATTCATCATCTTGCCACTTCTTTATAGTGACAATCTCTTCCTCAGAGGTTGTGTCTGCAACAATTACAGGGATAGACGAATTTAGGACATACAAAATCTTTTTAGCGGTGAGAACTATTCTCAGATTCCTTAATTAGTCAGTATAATTCAGTCCGGTCAGTTTGTTAGCATCAAATATGCTACGTAGTAAAATTAGTGACTTCAACATTTTTAAATTTCTGTATGTGAAAAGACAATATTTTAGCAAACATTCATTTAATTAATTAACATACCAAAATAAATTAGGTCTTATTTTAAATTGGTATCTCCCACTATTTTTTTCAAACTATATTACCCTCACTTATATAGTTCGGCTAAAATCTAATTAAAAATTTTGCTAGTGAGATTAAGGATAACATTTCAAATGTATATAACCTTGTGAAAAATACAACAAACCATATATAAATAAATAGGTAGACAACTCTTTGCCAATTACATCAATATGTAACTCCTTTTATTTTGCCTCTCAGATTATTTTGATCAAGTGGTGACACATCCGAATCAAATTTATCTGAGTTAAGTCCAACCTAGCACTTTCATATATTCAAAAAAGAAAAATATTGTCCTTGTGGAAAATACAACAAAACAATATTGTTCAATTTTCTTTATAAACATCAAATGTGGTAAATTAACATCTTAAATACTTAATACTTGCCTTGTGGAAAACACAACAAACTCATATTAAATATTTAATGCTCTATTAATTTTATTATGCTAGAAGGCGACGTTCGATATTCCAAATATCTTTGAACACTTTAGACTTAAAATAATTTTTTTGAGGAGTTTGTTATTATTAGTCTCATCTTGTTTAGTGCGCATGCACACACACACACACACACACACACACACACACACATATATATATATATATATATATATATATATAATATGCGTCATTTTATTAAAATATATGAAGCATGTTTACATAAAATATAATATATATATATATATATATATATATATATATATATATATATAATACTAGCGTGCACATATAGAATACTATATTCTACCCGGATTGATTATGGACTTTTATTCTAGTTTGGTTCACTAGAGCCACCAAGTGAACCAAAAGGTCAAACCTAAGGGTGCAAGAAATAAAATTTAAATATAACAATTACAATTAAACCCGGACTCCATTACAAACGGGTCTTCAAGCGCTCTTTGTTCCTTGGTCTCTAATTCTTCAAGATAATTCTAACTAATCCTATTACATAAACTATTTAAAAATTAAATAGAAACCTTGATCAGCAGTTAAGGGGAAGTACATAGGTAGGAGATAGAATTTACATCAAGAATAAATTAGAGAAGATGAGGTACGCAGACCCCATTTAATAAAACTCATACATTCAAGCATCCAACTAAAATAAATCAAATCAGATTGGTCAATAGTCCCATAATTAATCCTATTTATTATCATGCATATCACCATATACATCAATAAATAACGTTCATCTCATGAATTAAAATTATTCCATATATATATAAGTATCATTTAATGAGCAATTTTTAAGTTGCATGAAATCCAATTTTAAAATTAAAATAAATTCTTTATTTTAATTATAAAATTATTAAGAATATTATATATATATTAATCGTATATATATAATGATACTCTTCTTTTTCTCGGTAGTCACCCTTTTAGAAATCTATACACGGTCGCCTTTTTGAAACAAATCAAAGGGGTCACCTTTTAAAACAATGAATCAGGATCCACGTTAACCTGTTTCATGTTTATATATATATAACACTAGTTTACCCTTTTCAAACAAATCAAAGTCCACGGCTTTTTAGGAAAAACAATCTGTTCAACAACGTGACCCACGAATTCTTTTAATTAAAAATCGTGACTTTTCAATAATTTGTTCTTCATAAAAATAATAATTTTATACAATAAATTATGTTCAATAAATTATTCTAAATACATATCCATACATATATGGAATCAAAACAAGTAATAATTGTATAAAGGTTTGGCTATGATGCCACTGTTAGGTTTGTAAGAAATCACTGGCGCAATCAAATTACAAAAAGTAGCGGATGCATGGTACAATCGGAGTTTAAAATTTTCTACAAATCAATTACCCGAATCATCCTATATTCACATTATTAATTTAAAATGATAAATAAGAAGTTGTGAAATCATACCCTTGTAGAACTAAGCTTCCACATGTACGAGTTCAACTCCTTGCTCTTCGCGATCTCCTTGAATCTCCGGGATTGATCCATTCTTTTGATCAACGTTAGCCACCCAAGTGTTTGGCCTCTAAAGGTGATCCACCAAGGAAGAGGAATTGTTCAAGAAGGAGGGTGGTTGGATAAACTCTAGTTTTTCTGTTCTCTATAGGAGAGGAGTACTATCCAACAATTATAATTGCATCAACTGATATCTAGCATAAGACTCCTCTTATATAGATATTGGTCAACCCTTCTAATCTAATTAGAAATAGGATTTTATTTAATTACTTAAACTCCTTTAATTAATTAGGCTCCCAACACATTGAAAATAATTAATTAAACTCTTTTAATTAATTTGCCTCCTAATCTTATTAGGAATAAATGAGAGTACTAATATTAAATTAATTTCTAAACTCCTTTAGAAATTAAAATAATAATAATTGTAATAATATTAATAAGACTCCTCTTATTAATTTATATTTAGTATTTCTAAAATATTAAATAATAAATATTAAACTATTTAATTTATTCTATCATCATAGATTAAATTAATTACACTTAACATATTATTATGATTATGCTATTATCTTCTTAAATAATTATTCTTTCTTTTATGGTGTGACCCTTTAGGTTCTCCATATTAAACCTATTGTGAATAAATTAATTAGAACAATTCTAATCTTATTTAAATAAATAAATTAAACTAATAATCTATTTAAATAAATAATATTTATTCTATAATAGGAATAAGCCTCCCTAGCTATCAACGACTTTTTAGATAATATAGATTTCAATATTAATCATAAAAGAACCTTTGAGTTAATAGTTACCATACAATTCAATCCTTCCACCATACAATGTCCCAATTAAATATAAGATATGAAATTACTGTCAAGTCTTATTTTATTTAATTATATGTATTTCGATCAGAAAATGCACAACTCCAAATAATGCAAATTAGAAACTACTTTCTAATTTCATTCCACCTTGGCCAAGGATTCATGGGTTGTCATTTATCGATTCACATAGGACATATCTCTTCTTTTACTAGAAGCGGTAAATTCTTTATTGATCATTCATTATCTCCATACATAACTTATTACACCCAAGCATACCCTTTGATATACCCTAAGGGTCTTAAGGAATAAGTCAAAGTATAATTCATTATACACAAGATACTATGATGATCTCAAGTCTGAGAATCACTTGTACTATTATCACATTAAGAATTCCTATTGACAGGCGAGTAAAACTCCATTAGGTATTCCTTAGCGAGTCACGTTCAGTGTACTTATTCTCCAACAAGCACCTACATACTTGCTTTAGTGTCTCCAAACAAATGATCATGATATCAATCATCCTCATCCAATGAGTAAGCAACATATGTACCAATCTATCCGAATTTACTAATCCCCTTTTTAGTAATCCATCGATTGAGAACTATTTTAGTTTTAAGCTATCTAAGAATTTAGATCTCATTAGCATGATCAACATCATGATTCTAAAAGAATTGCTTAAAACTATGGGTTATTTACATATTATAAAAATAGCATCATGTAGATAATTAAATGCCTTTAATAAATGAATACTTTTATTAATAAATAAATAAGATCGTTTACAAAGTATATGCTTTATCATCATACATGATTGGCTGTATGCATACTACTTTCAGGAAAGAGGTTAGTTAATTGCACGTCGTTTTTATGGAAGGCCCCCTCTTTCCTGAGAATGGCCTGATTGTCAATATTGTGAGCTTATAATATTAATTGTGAATAATTATTATGTGTTGGATCTTTGTCCAATTTTTGTTACAAGTGGAGAGATTTAGCACGAGTCATTTGTTAAGAGTTTGACATATTTTTCTACGGAACCACAATTATCTTATCTGATAAAATATTCATTCAAATATATTATTATAATATTATATTATAATAGTATAATGTGATAATATAATAAAAATATTTTATAATTTAAATAGTAATATTATTATAATAATATATAATTTCCAGAATGTGAATAAAAGTGGAGTGAAGGTTAGCATTTTGATTTTGAATTCCTTTTTCAAAACTTCACATGCACTTATTTTTCCAAGTGGGTGGGTGGAATACTCTTCCTGCAAATCATTTTTCCAAATTTGTGGGCCCTCAACTAATAAAAAAATGAAAGTTAGGCAAAGAAAGAGAAAGTTAGGCAGATTTCTTTATTTTTTTCTCCGAGTTACACTATAAAAGGGGAGGTAACCCTTCATACTAGAAACACCAAAAACACAAGTGTTTATACTACAATATTGTGAGTATTTCTTTTGAGTATAAGAATACTTTGAATGTAGATTATAGTGCAAGATTTTTTCACATATAATCTAACAGTTTTCATGCATCATATAGCATATAACGTCATACTCAGTTCATGCATTTAAAATCAATTTATATTTACTAAGCATGTTACTTCTCACATAACAAGCATATCATCACAGATCAACTTTCAATCTCATACAATTCTCATATACAGTTCATATATAAGTTCACATCATCATAGCATAATATAATTCAACTAACAGTTATTGAATTCATATATCAAATAGGAACTGAAAGACTTGTCTGATTCGTAGTTTAACAACTACGACTTAACTGCTTAAGAATATCTGCACTTCGTGTAATCCTACACAGTTATATTAACCATAGAGATCACACTCATTAGTTATATGTATCCACACATTCTCAATGTAATAATAAAGGTTACATTGTTGTTTAACTTGGTTCTTAGAACCTTCGTCTCACTTTCTTATCGTATTCTTAGAATAACTATGTACGTATAAGTATACTTTAACCATACGTACTTACTACCATTCTCCACATACACATGCCCGTCTACCACTAATCTATGGACATATAGCTAGTGTAGTCCATCTTTTGAGTTAATCATTCTCATATATCATTACTAACACATAAGGCCATAACAAAGTAAATATACTCTATTAACCGTCGACGTCGAATTCAAGTATTAACATATGGACCTACATAGCATGTATATATATTAAAGGATACTTTCATGCTCGTTCAACCTTTTCACGTTCAATTTACACGATATAGGTTCTAAGTCAATATTCCAATAATTTAAGGCCACTCAAGGTCATGAACATCACAAAGTTTATCATGCTAGTTCTTTAAACACATAAAGTATTCATATAACTCATACTGGAAACGTTCATGAATATTCATACTTCATACATGTAACTATCACGATTATTAGTTTGAAAACATGCTTTATTTACGCTAAACAAGGTTTCATGATATGTAGTCATGGTATATATACATGTATGATACATGAGAGAGTCCAAGTGTGCTATCACGTATGTCCAAAATTTTCAGAATACGAAACTCGCAATAACATGTCAAGATTCACAATCAAAGCTCATATTTTCATTAGTGAAGTTTACTAACAAGACCTAACAGGTTCATGCCATCTACATACATATGTTAACATGTCCGATATGCATTTCTAAGTCATCTAAAGATGCTCGCAAAGTCAGATTGTAGTCATGGTTCATATATGTTAAAGTTCGTTTAGGAAACTTTAAGTTTACTTCAACGCTCTATGTCGTTTCATTAATCTTGCATGCAATCATAGCAACGCGGGTGCATGTCATGTCAATATACTCATATAGGCATGTTAAACCTTCTAGCATGCTTGTTTAAGCTACTTTAAACAATTATTACTTAACAGAATCAAGCAGGTTGCAGAAAAATAAATTTCTGGTTCAGGCCCGGCGCAGCTGCACCGCTGGCCAGTGCAATACTGGTGCAGCTGCGCAGGTGGCCGGCCAGAGATGGAGATGTCTTGCTTCGGCAGAAACTTAAGCCAACTCACATATTTCATACGAAATTCAATCCAATACTAGCCAGAACACATTTCTATCATGCTTATCAACTTAAATAACATTTGACAATCATATTCCAATTCTAATATCCATCAATACATACTTAATTTCAAGAATCAAGAACTTGTAAATTTTCAGAAAATGAAGAATCAAGAAATGGGAAGTTATACCTCTGCTATCTCAGTTTCGTAAAGATTGCTAAATGGTTTCTACTACACTGCTATATTGCTTTCTTCAACTCAATAGAAAATCTCTCTCAATATACTTACTCAATTTACTTCACTTTGAAGTCTCAGCAATTAGAAATTAAGGAGAGGAGAGCTTTATATATAGACAAAGTTTTACCCAGACAATGTGATTTATCTCCAAATTACACCAATGGGGAGAAGAAGAACACAAAGGATTGAGAAGAGTTGGTGGGAGAAATACTATTGCACCCACTCCCTTCATCACCACCATCATGAAATCCACTCCCTTTAAAATCATTAGCTACACTTTGATAAAAATAAGGGAAGAGTATAGGGTAGCTAGCCATGTGAGTATACACGTGAAGAGAAATGAGATGGGCACATAATGTGGGACAAGAAATAACTCAGCATCTTGCAAATACAATGCTTATGTTATATATATATATATATATATATATATATATATATATATATATATACATATAGTATATACTTGAGTCACAATGCCACTTCTAAATACAATGTAGCAAATAGGTACATATATACCAACATATAATTTAATGTACATTTTCCTTAATACCACTATAATTTAATTGGGTATTATCATAACGGTTATTAATTATCATAACGGTTATTATTTCAACTATAATAACTTATTGAAGTACTCATAAATTAACAATTGCTTACTCCTTAAAATATCCACATGGTACTAAATAAGGTTCACCCACACACATGTAGTTACATAAACATTATTATGTAACCTACAATTAACCTTACTATATAGTCTATATATAATATATAGCTATATTAATGCGTCACATTGCATTATACTTAATAAAGATAACTACCATATATTAAAGGTTGAATTATTGCATGTTTGCATAAACAATTAAATAAATATAACCGCATTATATTTATAAATAATTACATGGTTATGTTTTATTATGCTCAACAATAATAACTTCTCACGTTATCGATTAATTAACATTTATATGATTAATTATCACTTTAAACAAATATACATCTTATTATATTTATAAACAAGTTGCTTATTCTTATTCTATTATTTGCAATAATAATAATCAACACATCATCATTTAATTCTCATTAATATTCTATTTCTCATAATAGCAATAACGATAATATTTGATTAATCGTTCACGTAGGAATTCCTTCATTAATTTACCCTTATCAATATTATTAGGCGAGAAATAACCACATTCTTCAATAATTTAATAAGTTTAATTCTTATTATATTTATAAATAATATACTTATTATCATGCTATCACTTCGTAATAATAATTCAACACACCATTAACAATCAATATAGATTAATTGTTTAATTAATAATTCCTTCATCCTTGAATTAATTAATTCCTCACCGAATCTATTATCGTACCACACGAGGTATTTCTCACAACCTTAATCTTAAGCTCATTATTATTCCCATTACTTACTCATGTCCCACCACATTACTAGTTATAAAATGTACAATATAATTAGAACTATTAAGTCACAAGGTCCACATATAAATATATTACGAATAGAAATATTCAAATATTATTTATAACACTTATGGTACTATAGCAACTCAAGTTATTAAAATAACTTAATTTTCTTTTATAAATTAAACTCCCTTGAAAAATACATTAGAAATTATGTATTTTGCCATAACATAAATATTATGTTTTCTCCGAATAAAGACATTCATTATTAGAAAATAATTTACTTATTGTCTCATGATATTATTCTTAATATAATACCAAATAACTATATGTACGACACATGTACATATATTATATATAAAAAATAGATAATAAGTTTATTTTCTATTATAATAAATTATTTCCATCAATTTATTTACATATAACAAATACGTTTTAATATATTTATTATATTAACTAATTACACCTCAAACAAAAACATATAAGGTAATATTATTATTCAAAAATAATATTTTCTCCTTTTTATTAAAATAATTCAATATTAGAAATTATTTTAATGCCCTTTATTAGAAATATATAATAATTATTTCTCTTTCTTTTCTATAAATTGTTCCCAAAACAATTTCTTCAAATATTCATTTAAAGATATAATGATTTTCATTTCTCATTAATAACGTATATAGATATTTATTAACGTTATTCGTACATTAGACTTTCTTACATATTACCATTCTAAGTAATATATATAAAAAGTAGCAACTATAATCATATATTCAACGCATATATTAATCCATTTCTTTACTTAAGTAAATTAAACACTGCACCATATCATTAAGGTTCAATATTAACATTATATTATTCCATAATATAACTCTCAACTATCAATTAACCAATATCTATTATTATTAGTTAATTCTTTTAACTAACTCATGCTTCACTATCCAACCCATTCACGAATAGCTTAAGTACTATCAATAACCTATATTATAAACATACTAGTTATTAGTATACATACATAAGAAAATGGTGATTATACATTAAAGATATTTAAATGTCACCAACTTACTATGATAAAATAATTCTATAAATTATTTAATATTGATGGAAAATTTTATCCGCTTCCTTTATCTCAACTGAATTATCTCTACGATAAATAACAATATATATTTATTAATCACATATTACATAGTTCATATAACCCTATGTAACACAATACTACACAACTTGTATCATATAAATGTTTTTATTCGAACCCATTTCACACTTTAAGAATTTTATTTATTAAATCTTTATTTAATAATTTCTGAAAATTCGAGTTCTTACATCCTCTCCCCCTTATAAGGATTCCGTCCTCAGGAATCATCGAAACCTCCTCTACTCGGTGTCATTCCGATTATTTCATATTCTCTTGAATAATTTTATTCATTCTCTTTTCGAAAGTTTTATTATTATAACCTTCTCGATCGCATTCTACCACTATCTTTTTTCTAAGGAACATTCTACTTACAACATTCATCCTTCAGAAGAATAAGAATCTTCCTGCGATTTTTCAATAATCGGGAAGTAGTATGAATAACTCAGATTCCAATTTATGCTGAGGGGTCACATAAGACCGTGAACTCTTCCACAGGTTTACTAATGCTTCAGCACAATTCTTCACACTGCAACCCAGAGTGTTTATCAATCACAAAGACTGAAAACGCCCTCCACACGTACACTAGGTGGCTAGCCTATTGTACTACTACGTTGGGACGCAACGTAGCGTGTTGTAATGACTATATGAACCATGTTCGAATCACTGTTTCTGAAAATATATTCCTGTTATAGGGTTGTTCAACTTAGCTTTTCAACATCTAAATCCGCACCCGAGTAATCTGGTTTGGCACAAAAATACAAGAATGCTTGAATTCTACAATCACTTTTCAACAGTCGTCTAGCCGAATCAAATAGCTTAGACTTTTATTAACAATTCGGACATCAATCAAAATAATTTAGTCAACTTTTCATAATTCAAAAGAAAATCAAAAATCGTTTTATGACGTCAAAATGTCGCACCCACTTAATAGTACGTTGAAGATTTCGTCATTTTGTGACTTTGCCATATTACATCTTACCACAGTGGGCTGACGATCTTACGATCACTTCCGACACTAGGTTCGATTGCATTGATGACTCCATCGTTTACCATCCTACATCATATCAAATGATGCACATGGTCAAAATACATTTTAAAAGATTTTCAAATTATTTTTGTCTTAGCCGAAACAAGTAGCTTAGACATACGAATAACGGTGTTGTTTTTAAAACTCATTGGTTCAGTCACTTGACCCAATGTTTTTCTCAAGAAAATAGAAGTGTAAACACTAGCACGAAGTCAATAAATATTGAAAATCTAGCGTAGCTAGAGGATTTAAGAAAATCCAATTTCTTCATCACTTCAATCTCTTACCACCATCAATGCTCACTATTCCAAAACTCTTATATAATATATCTATTCTCAGTACAGTTCACCAACTTACCACACCATGGAAGTTCAGGAACTTATCACAATCATATGGGTGTAGGAACTTATCCAAGGCAGACCAAAGTCGTCCATTCGCTGAGGGGTCCCACCATACGATTATGAGTCACGAACTCGTCATAGGCATGAGACTTAAGAACTCGCACCTAATCTTAATATTATCTAAATTAATCTTAGAAATCTCTATCTATCAAAATAAACATGAGAAAAGAATTACCTTTCCGCCATATGTATAATGATATCGCGACACTAACATTCCAACGATTATCAATGTGACGCACTCAGTTCAAGCACAAAACTTCTGCCCATACAAAAGTTTGTACAACTAAGCCATCACATGAGTCCTCAATGGAAGTCCAACACTTACTCTATCTTACTCTATCACTTCCTCGTTACGAACTTTCTAGGTTTCACCACATACAACTCCTCATGAGTTCATCTCGTACTTTTCATAGTACATTCTCTTATAGATTAAGCTATACACACTTAGTCGTTACAGACTATCTATCATTCCATAGTTCAATCTGATCACGTCGTGATCATTGGTTTACCTTAGGGTTCTTTCCCTATTATCAACCAAACTCTATCTGAGTTTATTCTCACTATTTTTGTCATATACATATTATAGACATCGTCTTAACATTTTCATTACCGGAGTTATGAAACTCCTGATTCTCATTCTCCAGATATTTCGAGATTCTTCTTTGAATCTTCATTTAGATATATTTTAATCTTTATCTTTCATTCTCTCAGGTTATAGTCTAAGGTACACTTACCTAAGGTTTATAACCTACAGCTTTGATACCAACCTGTGACGCCCCCAAATTCATGTTCCTTCGAAACCTCAGATCTGGTGCAGTCACGATACTACTAACGCGGAACTATTACATCTTTTATTCATTACTAAAAGAATACAACTTGCTTTATTATAATTTAGAATTTAAATTCTATTCATATCTAAGATCTTGTGTAATGACTCCAAACTTTTAATAGTTACAAACTTGGTCATTTACCATCCCTATCTAAACATCACATTCGATGTTACTAAAATGCAGAATAACTAAAACTTTTTCAATCTTCTTTGAATAAAACCTTTTTACTGATTTCATAACTTTGAATCAATTATAATTTTTGGATCAACTATATAATATGATTCATTCCATTTGAGTTATCGTATAAACGTTTACAACTCAACTCGATATCCTCTATGTATTAACTAATACATCTTTACAATACAACAAGTATTAAACATCGTAAGCATATATCGAGTACACTCCTAGAACCTAAACAGGGTTCAAACGATAATCTAAATAGTATTCTTCGTTGCGATACTATCTATCTTTATCAATCAAGAAGCACGAAATCTTTATCGTAAGTCCTTAACCTACAAAAATGGTTATTTGCAAGAGGGAGCTCGACAGATCAGTAGCTCAGCAATTCTAACAATTTTCATGCATCATATAGCATATAACGTCATACTCAGTTCATGCATTTAGAATCAATTTATATTTACTAAACATGTTACTTCTCACATAACAAGCATATCATCACAGATCAACTTTCAATCTCATACAATTCTCATATAAAGTTCATATATAAGTTCACATCATCATAGCATAATATAATTCAACTAACAGTTATTGAATTCATATATCAAATAGGAACTGAGAGACTTGCCTGATTCGTAGTTTAACAACTACGACTTAACTGCTTAAGAATATCTGCACTTCGTGTAATCCTACACAGTTATATTAACCATAGAGATCACACTCATTAGTTATATGTATCCACACATTCTCAATGTAATAATAAAGGTTACATTGTTGTTTAACTTGGTTCTTAGAACCTTCGTCTCACTTTCTTATCGTATTCTTAGAATAACTATGTACATATAAGTATACTTTAACCATACGTACTTACTACCATTCTCCACATACACATGTCCGTCTACCACTAATCTATGGACATATAGCTAGTGTAGGCCATCTTTTGAGTTAATCATTCTCATATATCATTACTAACACATAAGGCCGTAACAAAGCAAATATACTCTATTAACCGTCGAAGTCGGATTCAAGTATTAACATATGGTCCTACATAGCATGTGTACATATTAAAGGATACTTTCGTGCTTGTTCAACCTTTTCACGTTCAATTTACACAATATAGGTTCTAAGTCAACATTCCAACAATTTAAGGCCACTCAAGGTCATGAACATCACAAAGTTTATTATGCTAGTTCTTTAAACAAATAAAGTATTCATATAACTCATACTGGGCACGTCCATGAATATTCATACTTCATACATGTAACTATCACGATTATTAATTTGAAAACATGCTTCGTTTACGCTAAACAAGGTTTCATGATATGTAGTCATGGTATATATACATGTATGATACATGAGAGAGTTCAAGTGTGCTATCACATATGTCCAAATTTTTCAGAATACGAAACTCGCAATAACATGTCAAGATTCACAACCAAAGCTCATATTTTCATTAGTGAAGTTTACAAATAAGACCTAACAGGTTCATGCCATCTACATACATATGTTAACATGTCCGATATGCATTTCTAAGTCATCTAAACATGCTCGCAAAGTCAAATTGTAGTCATGGTTCATATATGTTAAAGTTCGTTTAGGAAACTTTAAGTTTACTTCAACGCTCTATGTCGTTTCATTAATCTTGCATGCAATCATAGCAACACGGGTGCATGTCATGTTAATATACTCATATAGGCATGTTAAACCTTCTAGCATGCTTGTTTAAGCTACTTTAAACAATTATTACTTAACAGAATCAAGCAGGTTGCAGAAAAATAAATTTCTGGTTCAGGCCCGGCGCAGCTGCACCGCTGGCCAGTGCAATACTGGCGCAGCTGCGCAGGTGGCCGGCCAGAGATGGAGATGTCCTGCTTCGGCAGAAACTTAAGCCAACTCACAGATTTCATACGAAATTCAATCCAATACTAGCCAGAACACATTTCTATCATGCTTATCAACTTAAATAACATTTGACAATCATATTCCAATTCTAATATCCATCAATACATACTTAATTTGAAGAATAAAGAACTTGTAAATTTTCAGAAAATGAAGAATCAAGAAAGGGGAAGTTATACCTCTGCTATCTCAGTTTTGTAAAGCTTGCTAACTGGTTTCTACTACACTGCTATATTGCTTTCTTCAACTCAATAGAAAATCTCTCTCAATATACTTACTCAATTTACTTCACTTTGAAGTCTCAGCAATTAGAAATTAAGGAGAGGAGAGCTTTATATATAGACAAAGTTTTACCCAGACAATGTGATTTCTCTCCAAATTACACCAATAGGGAGAAGAAGATCACAAAGGATTGAGAAGAGTTGGTGGGAGAAATACTATTGAACCCACTCCCTTCATCACCACCATCATGAAATCCACTCCCTTCAAAATCATTAGCTACACTTTTATAAAAATGAGGGAAGAGTATAGGGTATCTAGCCATGTGGGTATACACGTGAAGAGAAATGAGATGGGCACATAATGTAGGACAAGAAATAACTCAGCATCTTGCAAATACAATGCTTATGTTATACATATATATATATATATATATACATATAGTATATACTTGAGTCACAGTGCCACTTCTAAATACAATGTAGCAAATAGGTACATATATACCAACATATAATTTAATGTACATTTTCCTTAATACCACTATAATTTAATTGGGTATTATCATAACGGTTATTAATTATCATAACGGTTATTATTTCAACTATAATAACTTATTGAAGTACTCATAAATTAACAATTGCTTACTCCTTAAAATATCCACATGGTACTAAATAAGGTTCACCCACACACATGTAGTCACATAAACATTATTATGTAACCTTCAATTAACCTTACTATATAGTCTATATATAATATATAGCTATATTAATGCGTCACATTGCATTATACTTAATAAAGATAACTACTATATATTAAAGGTTGAATTATTGCATGCTTGCATAAATAATTAAATAAATATAACCGCATTATATTTATAAATAATTACACGGTTATGTTTTATTATGCTCAACAAAAATAACTTCTCACGTTATCGATTAATTAACATTTATATGATTAATTATCACTTTAAACAAATATAAATCTTATTATATTTATAAACAAGTTGCTTATTATTATTCTATTATTTTCAATAATAATAATCAACACATCATCATTTAATTCTCATTAATATTCTATTTCTCATAATAGCAATAACGATTAATATTTGATTAATCGTTCACGTAAGAATTCCTTCATTAATTTACCCTTATCAATATTATTAGGCGAGAAATAACCACATTCTTCAATAATTTAATAAGTACAATTCTTATTATATTTATAAACAATATACTTATTATCATGCTATCGCTTCGTAATAATAATTCAACACACCATTAACAATCAATATAGATTAATTGTTTAATTAATTCTTTCTTCATCCTTGAATTAATTAATTCCTCACCGAATCTATTATCGTACCACACAAGGCATTTCTCACAACCTTAATCTTAAGCTCATTATTATTCCCATCACTTACTCATCTCTCACCACATTACTATTTATAACATGTTCAATATAATTAGAACTATTAAGTCACAAGGTCCACATATAAATATATTACGAATAGAAATATTCAAATATTATTTATAACACTTATGGTACTATAGCAACTCAAGTTATTAAAATAACTTAGTTTCCTTTTATAAATTGAACTCCCTTGAAAAATACATTAGAAACTATGTATTTTGCCATAACATAAATATTATGTTTTCTCCGAATAAAGACATTCATTATTAGAAAATAATTTACTTATTGTCTCATGATATTATTCTTAATATAATATCAAATAACTATATGTACGACACATGTACATATATTATATATAGAAAATAGATAATAAGTTTATTTTCTATTATAATAAATTATTTCCATCAATTTATTTGCATATAGCAAATACGTTTTAATATATTTATTATATTAACTAATCACACCTCATACAAAAACATATAAGGTAATATTATTATTCAAAAATAATATTTTCTCCTTTTTATTAAAATAATTCAATATTAAAAATTATTTTAATACCCTTTATTAGAAATATATAATAATTATTTCTCTTTCTTTTCTATAAATTGTTCCCAAAATAATTTTTTCAAATATTCATTTAAAGATATAACGATTTTCATTTCTCTTTAATAACGTATATAGATATTTATTAACGTTATTCGTACATTAGACTTTCTTACATATTATCATTCTAAGTAATATATATAAAAAGTAGCAACTATAATCATATATTCAACGCATATATTAATCTATTTCTTTACTTAAGTAAATTAAACACTGCACCATATCATTAAGGTTCAATATTAATATTATATTATTCCATAATATAACTCTCAACTATCAATTAACCAATATCTATTCTTATTAGTTAATTCTTTTAACTAACTCATGCTTCACTATCCAACCCTTTCACGGATAGCTTAAGTACTATCAATAACCTATATTATAAACATACTAGTTATTAGTATACATACATAAGAAAATAGTGATTATACATTAAAGATTTTTAAATGTCACCAACTTACTATGATAAAATAATTCTATAAATTATTTAATATTGATAGAAAATTTTATCCTCTTCCTTTATCTCAACTGAATTGTCTCTACGATAAATAACAATATATATTTATTAATCACATATTACATAGTTCATATAACCCTATGTAACACAATACTACATAACTTGTATCATATAAATTTTTTTATTCGAACCCATTTCACACTTTAAGAATTTTATTTATTAAATCTTTATTTAATAATTTCTAAAAATTCAGGTTTTTACAGTTTCTATATTTTCTGAAATGATTATAAAGTTCTTAAGGTTTGCGCTTCATATAATATCATTTCACTTGAATAATTTATTATCTGAACTCTTTTATTAAATTTTAAATGCCAGAGTACTATTCACGCCGGAGTATTATTCATGCAGAAGTACTATTCATGTCGGGGGTACTATTCACGCCAGAGTACTATTCACGACAGAATTTAGTTTTCTTTTCTTGTCCAAATTATCTTTGAAATATAAATCTTAAATATCATTCTTGAATTTTACTCCACAATTGGTTATCATGTTGACAATTTGGACATTCTTGAACTCTGGATAAATTAAATTATAAATTTTTAATATTTATCTTTGATCTCACTGTTATTCATCCTTTATATCATTGTCATTATCCTCATGCTTAAATTTGTGGTGGAAAGTTATCTTTGGCCCGTAGTGCAAAGATAGACTATTAATTGGTATGATTATGACCAGGAACTGTGTATTGGTATAATCATGACCTTTGGTGTTACAAATAAATGCTTGTGGTGAAAGTTCTCTTTGGCCCGTAGTGCAAAAATAGACTGGTGTTTGATATGATTATGATCACTGGTGATACAAATAAATATCTTTGGCTCGTAGTGCAAAGATAAAATGTTGATTTGAATAATTATTGATTGGTGTTACAGGGATAAAATATTGATGATGGACCTTTAAATCGTAGAAGATAGTAGTCATCATTATCTGCTTGACTCTTCTAATGAATTGTTTGTTCATGTAACGATCAATAATTTTGTATTTAATTTAAAATATTTATTGAATTAAATAAATATTTTAGTTGATTTATTTATTGAGTTAAATAAATTATTGATGGAAGTTGTTGTGGAGTAATTTAATTAATTGTGATATATTAATTAAATTAATGTTTAATAATTTTATAGTTTGAAGTTTTAATTTAATGGGATAATTAAATTAAATGAATTGTTAAATAATTACAATGTTGTGTAATGATAGTGCTCTAATTTAATAATTAAATTAGGGATTTATTAATTTTAATTTGTTAAATGAAATTATAATTTATAATGGAAATTTTAAGTATGTGACGAAGGATTAGTTTGATTTGAGAATTAAATAAATTTAATTAATTAAGGGTGTGACATAAGAACTATATAATAAAATAATAATAAAAATTAAGTTAAAAAACCATTCTGCTACCAAACCTCACTGATGCAGGATTTGTGAAGCCTATGAGGAAAATTCCTGTTACAGTCGCTAGGGTGTTGATTCCTAAGACTAAATCGATCACTGAAAAAGAAGTCCCGAAGCCTGATAAGGAAAGCAAAGAAGGGAAAGAAAAGTTCCTACGGGGAGGACGAGACCCGTTTGCAATGATGTATTTTTTGGTGCATACTGAGGGAATGAATAATGATATCCCAGATGATGATTCTGTAGAAGATTAACTCACAATCCCTTGCATGGACAGAGCTGAAGGGAGTGTCCCAAAGGGGAATGCCGACCTTGACAAAGATGTTGTCTTAGTCATCATTGAAGAGGAGATGGACAACAACAACCCCTTTATCCTCCCTGTTAATGAGGACTTGACTCTAGACAATTGGAGCAGCACTCCATGCAACAATCGAAAAGGGTAAAAGGGCAGAAAGTCTATCTGCCCTGAAGTGTGGTTTTATCTCATGCTTATTTTTGTTGCACTGCGATAGCAGTTACTTTTGTCGTGCTTTTGCTAATGTTTTATATGATCAAACAGTTTCATATATTAAGTGAAAGCATTTTGTTTTCAGGACTCTAGAGTTATATTTGTTTGGTCTTACTAATGAGATGCCAAATTTTTACAATGACTACAATTTCGATGTAGAGCTAGACTTTGACTTGTTGGGGCTTGATCAAGAGGAGACAGAGGACTATGAGGTACCCGAGGAGATCAAAGAATGGGTTGAAGACAAACCCAAACCAAACCTCGATCAAACCATCAATGTCAATGTCAGAACCTTAAAAAACCCTAAAGAAATCCAGATAGGTATGGACCTTACCCCAAACCAAAGAAAAGACCTGATTAGCCTCCTAACTCAGTTCCAGGATGTGTCTGCATGGTCACATGAGGATATGGTTAATTTTTCTACTAACATTGTAATTCATCGACTACCCATTAAAGAGGGATTCAAGCCAGTCAAGTAGAAGCTCAGGCGGCTGAAACCTGAGTGGAGTCTTAAAGTCAAAGAAGAAATTATCAAGAAATTTAAAGCCGGCATCATCATGGTGTCAACCTACCCTAAGTGGATATCCAATATAGTTCCTGTGCCTAAGCCTGGAGGGAAGGTACGAGTATGCGTGGATTATCGAGATTTGAACAAGGCTTGTCTCAAGGACAACTTTCCAGTACCTTTTATCCACATACTAATAGATAACACGGTGCAGTATGGCATGTATTCTTCTGTTGACTGTTTTGTCGGGTTATGATCAGATCATGGTTGCTGAGGAAGACAGGGAGAAAACAGCCTTCATTACTCCTTGGGGAACCTTTTGTTATAGACATTTATCTTTCGGCCTTATCAATGCCGGTGCCACTTATCAACAAGCCATGATGGCCATTTTTCATGACATGATGCACAAGGAAATAGATGTTGTTGGGAATTGAATATTCATATTTGATATTGAAATTAAATATAAATGCTTAAGTGTAAAGTCCTTCAAAGATCATATGTACCAGGACTTAGATAATAGATCAAAATGTTAGGTTGATTTGAGCTTTAATGTTTATCATTTATGTAAATAAATGTATAGAAGAAATGATCAAAACTTTTAGGTTGATCTATTTGAGTTGTGAAAGATAAAGCCTTGACAGAATCGTAGTCTGTCAAAGGTAGCATACAGAAGACAAGGCAGAATCATGGAGTTTCAATGAACATGTCCAGAATCGTAGTCTGCTTAGAGAACCAAGTCTGCAGAGGCCAAGGCAAGATTCGTGGAGCTTAAGTGAAATTATCAGAATCGTAGTTTGCCCTTGGAAGCCACACTGAGAATCATGGAAAAGATCTGAGCGCCTGCCGAGCTAAATCAAGAAATGCAGTGTGCTCTCAAAAATGTGGAGTCTGCAAGACAAGCAAGAAGGAATCGTAGTCTGCTGAAGAGCTTAAAAGAAATCGTAGTGTTTTCTACGATCAAGTCTGAGTCAAGCCTGTGCAAGCCAACACACAATGATTATGGTAAAATGACCATAATCGTAGTGTTCCTCCAGTCAGCATTAAAGATCGTAGTTCTGATGAAAGGAGGAAGAGCAACAAATAAAAAAAGGCTTATAGCCGTTGATAATTTGGTGATCCTAATGATTCTATATTCTTCCTTAGTTCAAATCGAAGAAGCGTATTGAAGAAGCTAAGAAAAGGACTAAACTGCCTGTTGAAAATATCTTTTCAGGTGTTAGGTGAGAATATAGTCTACTGTGTTAGTGGGCCAGTCGGTAGTGCAGCAGGAAAGCAAGATGTCAACATCAACTGCACAGAAACGTCTAAAGCATTTAATGCTGCAACGGGATCATTCAAACAGAAACATTTTGAATAACTCTTTTATAAGGAAATCAGACTAGGATTCAGACTAAGCAAGCAAGACAAGAAAAGAAAGAATACATCGAGAAAAGCTCAAGAACACTCAACGATCAACTCTACGATCCTGAAAAAGGAAAGCTTGCTTCGCTACTCAGTTCTTCAGAACTGATGCTTAATTGCAACTGAGTAGCACACACCAGAATACAACTCTCAATCCAAGATGTTCCAAGTCAGAAGGACTTGAAGAGTTCTAAGTGAACTGAGAAGAGTACCAAGGCTGCTAGCCTTGAAGAGTTCTAAGTGAACTAAGAGAAGTTCCAAGGCTGCTGGCCTTCAAGGAATCTAAGTGATTCAGTTGTAAGAGACATCCTTAGTGGATTTCCTACTCGTGGAGTAGAAGAGTGGACTAGGAGCCTTGTGTGCTCTGAACCACTTAAAACCTTTGTGTCTCATTGTCTCACATTAACTGCTCTAACTGCTATAGCTGTTATAACTGCTTATCAAACCATAACTGCAATATCTTAAGGGGGAACAAAACATATATTCCGTTGCTGTCAGTATATTCAATACTGACAAAGTATTTTAAACTAAGAATTTTTAAAATATCTATTCAACCCCCCTTCTAGATAACTAATGAGCCTTTGGGAACTAACAAATGTATATGTGGATGATATCATCGTCAAATCCCAGAAGGAGGACAACCACATCAGCCATCTCCAAAAGCTTTTCAACCGGTTGCACAAGTATGACTTAAAGCTGAATCCGACCAAATGTGCCTTCGGTGTTAAATCAGGCAAGTTGTTGGGATTTCTAGTGAGAAACAGAGGCATTGAACTGGATCCCGCCAAAATTAAAGCAATCACCGAGACACCCGTGCCCCGAACAAAAAAAAGAAATATGGGAATTTCTGGGGAGAATCAATTTTATAAGCAAGTTCATCTCTCAACTCACGTCAACGTGTGAACCCATATTTAAGCTGTTAAGAAAAACTCCTCCATGAAGTGGAATGAAGATTGTCAAAAATCCTTCCTTTCCATCAAGAAGTAGTTAATCGAAGCCCCTGTCTTGGCACCCCCAAGAGATGAGGTTCCCCTGTTTATGTACCTGTCAGTCAATGTCAATGCTATGGGCTGTATGCTGAGGCAGAAGGATGATAGAAACAAGGAAAGAGCTATCTATTACCTCAACAAAAGATTCAATAGCGACGAGCAGAAGTACGCTTTGATTGAAAAGACCTGTTGTGCGTTAGCATGGGCCGCCATGAGGTTACAACATTATCTCCATGGGCACACAACCTATCTCATATTTCGCATGGATCCTCTGAAGTACGTATTCATCAAGCCCATGTTGAATTATCGATTGTCCAAATGGAATTTAATCCTCCAACAGTTTGATATCATCTACGTGACTCAAAAGTCTGTCAAAGGTCAGGGAATTGCGGATCAATTAGCTGAAGCACCATCAGGGAATTTTGAACCCTTTGGAAACTTATTTCCAGGATGATGGGATAATGACAATCTAAGAAATCCATCGAGAAAACACAGTCCAATATTGGAAAATGTATTTTGATGGAGCCGTGAACATAGAAGGTGTCGGAGCAGGGGCAGTTCTTGTATCTTTTACTGGAGAACAGTATCCTATGGCCATCAAGCTACAGTTTGCCAACACTAACAACACAGCCGAGTATGAAGGCTGTATAATGGGGCTTAAACTGGCCCAATCCATGGGTATCCAACAGTTAGCAGTCTTTGAAGATTCTGAGTTGGTCATCAGACAAACCATCTGGGCGTATCATACCAAAGAATTGCATTTGCTTGCCCTATCATCAGCAAGTTATCAAGATAGCCATGGAGCTTAAAGAAATAACCTTCATCCACATCCCCCGAAGTAGAAATGACTTTGCTGATGCACTGGCAACGTTGGCTTCCTTGATCCAAATATCTGATAGGATGGGAATTCCTGACGTTAAATTTGCAAGCCAAAAGACCCCGGCATATGAGAATTACATTGGAAAAGTATCAGATGAAATACCTCCCATCAAACAGCCTTGGTACCAAGATAGAAAAAAAATATCTGCGAGATGGATCTACGCCCGCTGGTGCAAGTCAAGCTGAAAGGAAGCAGATTCATAAGATGGCTATGAAATTCTATTTGAGCGGAGACGCAATCAATAAAAGGGATGCTGGAATATGCCTTTTAAGATACCTAGATAAAGATCAAGCCCAAAGACTCCTGGGTGAAGTCCATGGCGAAGTGTGTGGTCCACACATGAGCGGTCCTTTACTTGCAAGAAAGGTATTGAGAACGGGGCACTACTGGATCTCTGTCAAAGCTGACTGTGATGATCATGTCAAAAGATGTTATCAATGTCAAGTCTATGGAAACGTTATCCACGCACCTCCGAATGAATTGCACTACATGAGTTTGCCGTGGCCCTTTTCCATGTGGGGAATGGACGTGATTGGGCCAATAGAACCCAAAGCTAGCAATGGTCATCGATTCATATTCACTATGATCGACTACTTCACCAAATGGGTAGAGGCTGCCTCTTTTCCCAAAGTCACCAAGGAGGTAATCATTGGTTTCATCCGAAATAAAATTATTTGTCGATATGGACAACTGGAGGTGATCGTATCAGAAAATGCCAAGAATCTAAACAACCAGATGATGAAAGAATTATGCAGCAAGTTTCAAATCAAGCATCTTAATTCCGTCATCTATCGTCCCATGATGAATGGTGTTGTCGAAGCAGCCAATAAGAATATCAAGAAAATTATGCAAAAAATGTCCGCCAATCACAAGGGATGGCCTGACTTATTGCCTCTGACTCTGCTAGCCTACAGAACGTCAATGCGCACTTATACTCTGGCTATTCCCTACTCCTTAGTATATGGCATGGAAGCAGTACTCTCCATAGAAATAGAAATGGAATCATTGAGGGTGTTAATAGATGCTCAGATGGAAGAAAACCAGTGGTTGCAAGAGCGGTACCACCAGTTATCTCTAATAGATGAGAAAAGGGCTACAGCCATCTTTCATGGGAAATTATATCAGCAACGGATTGCTCGGTCATACAACAAGAAATTTCTGCTTCGACAATTTAGAGAAAATAACTTTGTGTTGAAGAAAGTCCTTGCCAATCAAGATGAAGCCAAAGGAAAGTTTGCCTTGAACTGGGAAGGCCCATTCATTGTCAAAGAAGTGTTGACTGGAGGAGCCATCAAATTGCAAGAAATGAATGGGAAAGAATTTCCCCAGCTTATCAATTCAGACACCGTGAAGAGGTACTATGTCTGAGTCACCTGCAAACAGCCATTCGGGTCCTGTGAAAAAAAAGAAGCAACAATCAATCAAATCAGGTCTTTACTGCAAAAGCCAGAACTATGAATGAATTGATCTCCCTCAACCATGGGAGTACGTAGGCAACCATCTATGGTGAGGTCAAACCAAATAAAAAAATACAAAAACCCCTCAAACCAAGCTCAAACCCAAATAAACACTTTTCAACCATTCAAGCCAAGCCTGAACTATGAATGACATGATCTCCCTCAACCACGGGAGTACGTAGGCAACCATCTATGATGCGGTCAAACCAAATAAAAAAAATCCAAAAACCCCTCAAACCAAGCTCAAACCCAAATAAACACTTTTCAACCATTCAGGCCAAGCCTAAACTACGAATGACCTGATCTCCCTCAACCCGGGAGTACGTAGGCAGCCATTTATGGTGCGGTCTAACCTTCAAGAAAAAAAAACAACACTTTTTGAAAACCAGTCCCAAGACACCAAACCTCATATAAAACCCAAATACTATCAAGCCTCCCTGGTCAACATTCTAAGATACTCTCTAACATCTCAATGTGAATCCATATAGGAAAAGTTCATGATACATCAAGACAGCAAGTCATGAAAAAAGTGGTAATCATTCATCAATGACAAAACATATCCAAAAGGAAAGTGAATCAAAATATATTTCTCTTCCATATATTATTATTTAATATATACAATGTATCATGTACATGATAAAAATGGTTGACCTAGTCTATGCAGGAAAATGAAATCTAGTCTATAAACCCGCTGATAAATGGGATAGCAAGTCCAACATGGCATCCCTCTCAGAAGATGGAGGTGCATCTGTAAGCTCCTGTCCTAAGGTCTCCATGTGAGCTAGAAGATCCACAGCCATCTGCATAGTGCTACTATGATCATCTATGAAGGCACTCATATCTGTAATAATGTTATGCGTATAAGATCTAAATGCAGTACTGTCAGCAATGGAAGCGGCCCGGGCAATTAGAGCATCATCCCACTCAACAAAAGCAGCATCCTGGGCAACTAGGGAATCATCTCTCTTGACAAAAGCTGCGTCCCAGTGGCTCGAGCATCGTCCCTATAGATAAAAGCAGCATCCCTGTCAGAAAGGGCTTTCAACATCAGCTCTCTAGCTTGATCCCTCTCAAAGGTCATCCGAGCTAAAGAATCTATAACAGATGGGTCCGCAGCAATAGAAGTGCTCGGGGTGTCATTAATCAAAGTTATTGTCAAACCAGCAAATAACTCATCCTCGGTGGGAGAATCAGGGTCCTCCATAGGCTCCTCCTCATCAGAATCAATACTCGGCTACGAGTGAACAACCACGGCCGATGCAATGTCTACCTCTAGCCATGCAGAGTACTCTAAAGAATGACCCGGATGACTAGTCAAAAAATTAGCCCTCTCGCGATGGGTCCAACAATCATAAATCCTGGTCAAATCATCTACTTACAGAGATGAAGTTGATACACTACAAAAAATGATGATTGTAGACACTCAAAATTTTGTTTCCCTGTTACTAACACTGTAGGAGGGAAAAATTATCTTTTAAATCAACCCCGATCTCAATACCGGGCCATCAACTCAACCCCGGTCTCAATGTCGAGCCATCAAATCAACCCCGGTCTCAATACCGGGCCATCAACTCAACCCCGGTCTCAATTTTGGGCAATCAAATTAATCCCGGTCTCAATGTCGGGCAATTAAATCAATCCCGGTACCAATATTGGGCCATCAAATTAACCCCAGTCTCAATACTGGGCCATCAAATCAACCTCGGTCTCAATGTCGGGCTATCAAATCAACCCCCCGGTCTTAATACCGGGCCATTAAATCAACTCCGATCTCAATATCGGGACAACAAATTGACCCTGGTCTCAATATCGGGCCATTAAATGAACCCCGATCTTAATATCGGGCAAGCAAATCAACCCCGGTCTCAATGTTGGGCCATCAAATCAACCCCGGTCTCAACTTCGGGCCATTAAATCAGCCCCGGTCTCAATACCGGGCCAGCAAATCAACCCCGGTCTCAATGTCGGGCCATCTACTCAACCCCGGTCTTAATACCGGGCCATCAAATCGACCCCGGTCTCAATATCGGGCCGTCATCTCAGCCCCGATCTCAACCCGGGAGGTACAGGTCAGCTCCGATCTCAACCTGATAGGTACAGGTCATCCCCGGTCTCAACCCGGGAGGTGCAGGTCATCCCCGATCTTAACTTGGGAAGTATTGGTCAGCTCCGGTCTCAACCCGAGAGGTACAGGTCAGCCCCAGTCTCAACCAGGGAAGTGTAGGTCAACCCCGATCTCAATCTGGGAGGTACAGATCAGCCCCGATCTCAACCTGGGAGGTACAAGTCAGCCCTGGTATCAACCTGAAAGGTACAGGTCAGCCCCGGTCTCAACCCGAAAGGTACAGATCAGCCCCGGTCTCAACCCGGGAGGTACAGATCAGCCCCGATCTTAACCCAGGAGGTACAGATCAGCCTGGGTCTCAACTTGAGAGGTACAGGTCAGCCCCGATCTTAACTCGGGAGGTACAGGCAAGTCTCGGTCTCAATTCGAGAGGTACAGATCAGCCCCAGTCTAAACCCGGGAAGTATAGATCAGCCCCAATCTCAACCCGGGAGGTCAGGTCAACTTCAAAAATAATCCTGAAGCATCACAACATCTCTAGGGAAAAACCTGGAGTGACCAAGTCAGCCTCATTAACAACACTGAGGACAAACAGACTTGAATGGGATCCAAACCTTCGAAACAACCCCAGGAAGTCAGCCAAAGGCTATGCCGACACTGAAGGCAACCCCGAAAGGGGAAAAACGGTCATTTTTCCAACTCTAAGATGATTCGGTCAAAATAAGCCAAATTGATTCCACCAAGATCAGAACAAACCATAACAATGATTCCAAGTGCAAATAGCGCAAGACAGCTCAATAGACAAACTGCGGGGAATCGAAGACCTGGTTATGAACCCGTCTTCCTGGACTTAGTATTTTTTTATCCCATGTCATTGTGACACTCTCGGCGAGGGCATTCGAAAAAGGTATAGCACGCCTCAAATGGACGCTCCGATCAAAAGTTAGAAAGTTTTGAATTAGACCTTGCGCTATTCGGAGTGCACTTACTTCGAGACGACAGAACCCACCGCAGGGCCCATGCCACATGGAGCTGCACCTCTACCTGCGGCAGCAGCAGGTAGAGTGGAGGCTCCTAGGTCTATAAATAAGTGGTGACCCCCAGCTCATAAAAGAAAAAAGAAAAACGCTCTGAACCCCTGCCCGTTTGGTTTTCCATCCATTTTCTTGTCTTCCAAACCCAATTTTTTTTACTCTAACACGTAGATATACCCACATACTACCACATATCAGAAAATAACCGATAGATTTGGACGTTTAAAGCCTACGATTTGGCAAAAAGCCCGTGTAGCAGTCCATTGAGTATTTTTACGATCAAAAAGTTATTATTACTTCTTCGCACTTTTATACAATTGCATATCAAGTTTTATTTTCTAAATATGCCCAGAACTCTGTTTTGTGGCCATTTTTTTCAATTTTTGGTACATTTTAGTACATAAACGCATTTTCTAGCATTTTTACAACTCAGATTAACGATCCGTCGCTTCCAACAGATTTTATATACTTGCATCTTCGTATGAAGCAACTTCGCCGAACTGGGTTATCTTCTCAGTCCGGGTTTGGCTTTTTTTGTATATATTTAACTGTATATATACTAACTTTTCAATTTTGTCAAGCTCGGATGTTAAATCCGCGGTAGTTTACTTCTTTTATATATATATATATATATATATATGCATATATTAGCAACATTCACCACACTTGGTTATCTTCCCAGTCTTGGTTGACTACTTTTCTGTCTATATATATATATATATATATATATATATATATATATATATTTACATTCCAGTTCAGCCTGGATCATTCTGTGGCCTTTTTACTGCTTTTATATATATATATATAAGCATATATATGCAACATTCACCATACTGGGTTATCTTCCCAGTCTTGGTTGACTACTTTTTTGTCTATATATATATATATATATATATATATATATATATATATATATATATATATATATACATATATATTTTATATTCCAGTTTGGCCTGGATCATTCTGTGGCCTTTTTACTGCTTTTATATATATATATTTATATTTTCGTCTGGGCCCCGGAGTGAAAACCCACTGCCCATTATTACTTTTCTATATATATTTACATTCTGCCCAGCCTGGATCATTCCGTGACTTTTATACAGCTTTTATAAATATATATATATATATATATATATATATATATATATATATTTACATTTTAGTCTGGGCACCGGTGTGAAAACCCATCACCCTTTACAGCTTTCGTATATATAATTATATATATATATATATATATATATATTGCTTTACTCATTTTTATCAAATTATTGCTCTAAATATTCATTTGATATGAATCGGCACTGACATTTCTACTAGGCGAACTAGATTTCTTTAAATCTCGTCAACTCTAGCTTTCAAAAGGTTCAAAATAGGTCCAGACGAAATTGGGAAGCTAGAATGGCTGAGATTTATTTAAATCTAACATTTTTTTAGTTTCTGTTATAAAAGCTACCTCGCGGCCCTTAGATCGCTATCTAGTGGGAACGAGATGCTTCGGCCAGGTGTGAACCAAGATTTACTGATGAATCCTTGGTTCTGGCGATATTTGGATATATTTCTGTATAAATTTGAGTTGTACAGGTTTATTGGCCTCCCTATGCGAGCCTAGGAATCGTGGGATTCATGATCAAACTGATCAGAATCTGATTCCCACAATGGACAAACTCCACTTTACAAATGTACCCTGCCAGTTTTTTTGGAAAAATGTACATACAAAAGACCTTAAATCTGGATAGTGAAAATATGGTTTGTCGTGTCAGAGTTCCTCCGATGGCTGTCATGCCCATGAGAAAACCGACACTTGTATTTATTCCTATTCCTCATCTCTGCGGTTATAACCTAAGGTAACCCTACCTAAGGTTTATAACCTACAGCTTTGATACCAACTGTAGCGCCCCCAAATTCGGGTCCCCAGAACCTCGGACATGGTACGTTATGATACATCATTTTTATAACTACTGCGGAAGATATAAACATAAATTGTTTATACAATAACCTTTACACATAATTTCCAAGGTCTGAAACCTTAACTTAATACACATATTCATATTTTACACGACGTATAATGTCATATTCTTCTAATACAAATACCATTTTAACCGTACAATAATTCAATTCCGGCACTTATTTTTGCCTTTACCTGTATCCGAAGTTTCGTCTTAATCTGAAATGTTTATCATGATATAGCAAGGGTGAGCAACAAGTTTGCCCATCAAGTTTAAGTTCAAATGAAGATATATCATGATTGAAAAGAATAATAAGCTGACAAACTTTCAACAATATAAGAATTGTGAAAGAACATGAATCAATAATGCTGAATAGCCAACAATGAACATGAATAATTTAACTGAACAATATGGTAATGAAGGTGTCATCCTTTCACACATGATGAACATATGCAACATGCACTAAATGCGAATCAATAATCAGTATAGATGTGAATAATTAATAATAATTATTCACGAACATGCTTTGAAATATAACTTAAGATTGAGTTAAAGAAAACTTGCCTGTACTGTCGATTACTGCTACGCAATTTAAGTTAATCGCTTTATTAAAAAGACCTATCAGTTATAAGATTGATCTTTTAATTAGCATAACATCTTTATAAGTAAACTATCTAACATTTAAACACATAGTCAAATATTAGATAACCTTAACACTATACATATACACAAGTCTAAACTTAGCACACATCGAGTCTTTAATAATATTCAATATAGTATACTGAGTGGTTTCCCACAAACAACTAACAAATTAGTTTCCGTCTCGTCTACACTGTTTTCACAGTGAGTTAGATCGGTAACTAATTTGTAGATACCTTTTCCATATGAAGGAGTCGTTTAGCTCAGCTACTATACATCAACCATTAAAGGGTACGATTGCACTACCTTAGACTTAACACCACTGTATCATATAACTTGTGAATTAACACATAGTCTTTCATTTTATAAGTTATTTATAATTAAATAAATTGAATACCTAATCCAGCAACCTGGATTCATATTGAATTTCAATTTAGTAACTAATTCCCAATCCAGCTGACTGGATACAACTGACCTCCAATCCAGCAAGTCCTGGATTCAAACTGACATCCAATCCAGCAAGCCTGGATTCAACTAACCTCAAATTCAGCAAGCCTAGATTCATCAATCCTTCAATCCAGCAACCTAGATTATCTAAACAGACCAATCCAGCATCCTAGATTATCCAAACATCTCATCCAGCAAGCCTGGATTCATTTATCCTTCAATCCAGCAACTCGATGGCCAACAAATAAACTAGATTGCAATTCAGCAAGCTAGATTCTCCTTTTTAACCAAATCATCTTTTTATTTTTTTATCTTTTGTCCATACATAAATACATGTATTTCATACACAAAAATAATTTTTCAAGAATTTTTCAATTTACTTTAGTATTTTTCAAAAATCTATTTCTAGTTAATTCCTTAAGAAAATAGCTACCTCACGCTTAACTCCAAAAATTCTCAACTCGTGGTGGAATCTTACACATGTTAACGTGGACCTCCAGTTTAAATTTCGTGGCCATCGGAGTTATACAACTCCTGTTATAGCGATTTTCGTCGAAAAAATGCAAATATTGAAATGGTCATAACTTGCTCAATTTAAGTCGGAATGAGCTCATTTTTGGACACAAGCTACTTTATAACATATATTTTCATGTCCCAAAAGATTGGAATTTATTTCAAAAATTAAGTGGACTGAAACTACCCTTCAAAAATCCGGACAGCCTACTTTTGTCATTTTTTAGATTTTTCTACTTTGCTAAAAATTGTCCCGACGGATATCTACATGGAATTTTTCAGTGATTCTACTTGAAAAAGGTAGAAGACTTATAGATCTAACTCCAAAAATTGACCACACTCAAAAATTTGAAATATTAGGAGAGATATGGTCGTTTCCGTTGCACACTTCGTTTTCACAAAAATCTGGTTTTCATTACTTGTGATTTTTAAGAAATCTTCCCTATTCTCACATAATAATCAACATAACCCACCATCAAAACATCATACCACAAACTAATACCTCATATACCCATGGATCTAACATGATCTATGATCTAATTCATAAAAAAATCACAACTCACAGGATCAACACAAGTAAGGCTAAAAAAATTAGGTTTTCTCATGTTTGAAAAACTTATATTCCATTTCTTAGTTTAGATCCAACTTTTGATCCATTAAATGGTTAGATCTAAACTTGAAATACTATTAAACACCTAGATCCATGGTCTTTGAACCACCAAATCAAAACTTTACAAAAAAATCAAACTCAAATCCAACAAGGAAAAATTAGACTACAAAAGTAGAATCCTTTATACCTTCTCTTGATTCCTCTTCTTCTTCCTAAACCTTGATTAGAAAAGTATGAAAAATCCAAACTCTCCTTCTCTCCTCTCTTTTTCTTGGCCGAAATGACACTCCCTCTCCTTTCCTCTCTTGCTTGCTTTACTAATTCTACAAATGAGAGGAGACAGGAAATAAAATGCTTTTGTTGTTTAGTAGAAAAAAAAAATGAAGAGATATTATGTATATCTCTTATTATTATTCCCACCCTCTTGCTTCTCATCTTTGTTTCTCATCATGACAAACTAGCTTGCACTCTTTGGTTAACTTGAAGACTTGGTGAAAGTATAAGAGCTTGACACCTAAGTGGATTAGGTAGGAGTTAGTAAAGGCTATCATTACATTCCTCCCCCCCTTTATTCCTCTTGCATACCCAGCCTCATGCCCAATTTTCCCATCAATTTTTGTTTTATATTATACTTTATTATAATGACTAACATGTCCCTCCTCAAGTGGGCTTAAGCTTGGGCTTTTATTAATTACTTTGGACTTGGTAATAAAATAATTGGGCTATGTAAATTAACATAGTCCACTAATTTTAATTATATTCTATCCTAATCATTTAATTAGGGTTTCTATTCACTCAATTTGTAAATCAAATCCTTACTCATGTACCTTAAATTTCTTAACCCAATTAGACTTGCTTTAATAAAATTAATAAATTGAGATAATAAACTTAATCTCATAGTGTTAGTTAATATTTTAAATATTAACATCCTTACATATTATAACCTTTAGGTTATTTAAAATTTACATACCTAATATATATTAGGTTATAATAATTTATTCTTAATTCTCTTTATAAATATATAAACAATACACAAAACCATATAAGTCCTTCACAAAATTTTTAAATTCATACTCTATTTTCAGTCTAGGTCTTATTATTTAACCATTTAAGATTTTATAAATCTTATAAATTCTTGGGTTGTCACATTCACCCCTTCTTCTAAGAATTTCGTCCTCGAAATTACAGCCTACTAATCCCTACTCCTTTATTTTACCAAAACTAGGTTTTCAACTTAACCTTTATTTGATCATATCAGATTCTACCCGTACACAATGAGTTCATATTATTTCATACCCATCATCACATATTACCACAACATTACTCTAAAGAGTTAAAAAATTCCATATCATGCTGAGGGGTCATATATACCATGAACACATAGTTTTAACGATATTTATATCGCAAAACAGTAAATTACTAGGTATGTTTACAATCACAAAGAAAGTAAACTACAGCTGCTAGTACTTTAGGTGATTAGCCTATTGTACGCTTACGTCATGCATAACGTATCAATCATCTCTCGCGAATATTTATGCTACAAATAGATTGGATTATTTTATCCAATCGATATAGTTCACCTCAGTCTTATCATAGAATTTCGCACCAAAATAATTTGGTTTGACATAAGCTTTCAAAGAATACTTTGAATTTTCATAAACATTTGTCTAGCTGAATCAAATAGCTTAGGCTTATACCAATAATTCGAATTTCAATCGAAACATATGTCTAGCCAAATTAATTGGCAGCAAATTATTTTTAAAATTCTGAAATGATTTTATGACGTCATGATACCGCACTGTATTTACAGTCCGTTTTAGATTCCGTTATTTTTGTGACTTTGTCATACAATAATATACCATAGTGGGCTGACGATCTATAGATCACATCCAACACTAGGTAATATTGCATTAATAACTCCATTATTTTTATCATCTTTGCACCAGGTTCCATGATACATTGATGATATATAAAATATATTTTGATATTTTAAATAATTTTTGTCTATCCAAAACAATTAGCGTAGACTCTTCTTTAAACCGTTCAAAACTATTGAAAATTATTTTTGAAATTATCATTTCGCAACAGATAACGATGTGTCAGGGTTCCGAAGTCCACACATACACAATTGTAACCATGTTTTGAAGATAACAAAAAATTTATTTTTGTTGTTATCATGCCGCAATAGGTAACGATTTGATAATGGCTCAAAGTCCATCTCCACACCCTTGTCACCATGTTGTGAAGATAACTGTAATACCCGAGAATTTCCATCTATTATTAAATAAAAATATTAATGGAAATGAGAATTTATTTAATATAAATGATTTTGTGTTATGAGAAGGATTAATTCAATTCTATTAAATTGAATAATTATAATAATTGAGAAATTGATGGAGTTTGCGATAAACTCATTGATAGCCTTGTGTGGTACAATAACGTAATATAAGAATGATTATATTAATTTAAGCAACAGTTAATCTATATTAATTATAAAATATTAATTAATTATTGTGGAATATTAACTTTGATTGATTAATAATATGTGATTATTATTGCAAGAAATATAATAATAATAATGAGCAACATGTCTATAATATAATAAGATTTATATTTATATACTCTGCGTGATAAATGAGCAACGGTTGTGAAAATTAATAATTTCATTAACTAACGAATAATAGATTAATTAATATTATTGTTAATTAATTAATGAGATGAATAATTTATTTATTTGACATTATGAATAATAAAATAAATAAGTAAGTTATTAACGTAATAAGATTATATTAATCGTTACGTGCAAGTATATTTAAACTATACTATATGATTGTACATAGTAAAACTATGTGTTTTGATACTTGAGGTGTAAACATTCATTATAATGCTACTTTTTATGACATTAGCATGTGTGGGTATTCATACAATAAAGTTCCTTATTAGATATGAAAGGTAATGTGACACTAGTATATAAATAATTAATAAAGTTCCTTCATTCATTGGATAAGGCAAGATGTGTTGTGACATTAAAATAGCATATGTGACATTATGTATGTAAGTATACATTAAAATATTGTATCATGAATATAAATAATAATTGATGATTATTTATATATATAATGGAATAATAAAATTTAATAAATGAGATAATGTGATGTGATTATATCCGAGTAAATTATATCTGGTTTTAATAAATGTACATGGATGATATGTATGTTACATTGCCATATCACATCTACTACCTTGAAATATTAAGCATGTGACTTACATTATAATGTTAATTATAATCTAAATATATAGTATGAATATATATGTAATAGCCTAAGTGTATGATATATGTATATATGGCTTTAGTGTTAATACACTTCATGTTGCAAAATGCTGGATACTTAGAAGCTTGTCCCATATAATTAGTCACAAACCTTGTACACGTGAAATGCATCATGAAGCTAGCCTACTCTCTTCTCTCAAACTCAGCATTCTAGCCATCATGAAGGGAGTGGGCAGAATAGTGGAGATCACCAACTAATTACTAACTCCCTCTTATCTAGCATGCAATCCTTCAATCCGTTGTTTTGGTTTGGGAAATAATAGCATGGCCTGGACATTAATTTCTCTATATATATAAGCTCTTCCCCTTCAATTTGATTTGCTGAGAATTTTACTAAGTGTTGGATTGAGAGTAATACATATATTAGTGAGTAGCAGCAAGCTCAGATTGTTAACAGAGGTCAAATATACATTCATTGTTCTTCATTTTCCATCTTCTGTTTCTGCAATTTCTTAGAATTCTTGATTCTTGATCATGCCAAATTAAAGTGTAATTGGGATATAGAATGCTTGTCTAGTTGTTATATAAGCCAATGTATGTGTTAGTAGTCAATGTAGTTGTTCAAAAACTGATTTCGTGAAGTAATTTGGCATTTGGCCTGGGAGTCTGCCGATGCAGACTGCATCTTGAATCAGACCAAGCACGGCGCAGCTGCGCCGGCATTACACTGCGGCGCAGCGCAGCTGCGCAGGGCCCCTACTGCAGATTTTTGCTTTTTGCTTCCTACTTGATGTCTGCTACATGATAGTTTACTTGAATAACTTAGATGAACATGTCAGCATGAGTACTACCTATACATAAGTATATTAACATGATGTGCATGTGTGTTGCTATGATGTCATGCAAGATTAATGGAATGACGAATAGCGTTGAAATAAATTTCAAGTTTCCTAAACTAACTTTAAACATATATGACTTATGTCGGTATTCTGATCGTGCAAGCATACTAGTATGATCTAGGAAGGCATGAAAAGCATGTTAATAGGTGTGTACATGCTTCATACGGTAATAGGTGTGTACATGTGAACCTAACTAGTGCACTTTCCTAACAAAAATCAATGTTTTGAAAATAAACTTTGACATGTGTGTAACACATTGATGTTTTGATTTTTGAGGCACATTAGTATGACCTAGAAACACATGAGATGCATGTTAACTCGTGTATATAAGCTCCGTAGCGAAATGTGATCATGTGAACCTCGCTAAGTGAACTTAGAGATTATGAAAAGGGAATTTAGATGTGCTATAATTATATTCGAACTTTGAACATGTTATTATGGTTCAGAAATGCATGAACGACATATTAACTTATGTATATATGGTTCATAGTATGACAAGAGCATATTAGACCTCACTATTGAACATTTCTAACAAAAATATAAGCTTTGATTGTGAACCTTAACATGTTATTGTAAGTTTCATATTCTGATATTTATGGACACCTGTGATAGTATTCTTAGACTCACTCATGTATCATGCATGTATATATACCATGATTAGTTGTCGTGATTCAAAATTTGCGTAAACGAAGCATGTTTTCAAACTAATGACGCTGATAGTTGCATGTATACGATATGAATACTCATGAACATGCTAAATATAAGTATACGAACACCTTATGTGTTTACAAGGTGAGCATGCTAGATTTCGTAACGTCATAACCTTGAATGACCGTAAGTCGTCAAAAGTATTAACATAGAGCCTATATCCCGTAAATTGGTTGTGAAAGGGTTGAACGAATATAAAAAGACTCTTTAACATGTATATATACTATGTGATATATGTGAATCCGATTTTGACGGTTAACTTATGAGAATGCCATAACTTGCTAAAATAAAATATATTTTAGTATTGCTTGTAGTTTTATGTGATATTAATAATATGAGAGCATGTTTGCTAATTGTTGCGATCTTATAAGATATGAGAATGTGTTTAAACTCTAAAGGAGGAACGTTAAGGATAGAAATTATATTATATATAACTGTGTAGCTAGGCTAAAACTTAGCTTATGTGTTGATCGTATATTTGAAGATAAAATGTGAAGTTAAATTATATGACTAATGAATATCATATATATACGTAACTATATTACGATAGGAATTCGAAAGTCTTGGTTAGCTTTACGTGAGTAAACTATGCATAAGGCAAGTTCCTAACTTACACTCTTTTACGGTGCAAGTATTCTATCCTTGTATATTGCGAACTAGTTTCTTTACTTAATCGTTTGAATTGAATTAGCATACTTGAACTCTTATTTCATTAAAGCTATTATTCATGCGGAACTTAGTATTGTTCTTGAATATTGTGAAAGTGTCTATGCCATTTGATTCGGCTAGACTTATATTATTAAAAAGCGACCCAAACCAATCGATTGGTGCGAAATCTTGTATTTAACTGAGAAGAACAACCTTCTTTGAAGGGAATATATAATTGTCGGAGAACCGACGTGCACACTTGAGTATGATTGATTGTTATGCATAACGATGGTACATTAGGCTGATCACCTGTTGTACCTGTTTTTGTTGGATTTTCAGTTTATTACTGTTAATTCTAGTAGAAGTTCATAGTCCTTAGTGACTGCTCAGTATTCAGTTATCTTGAAATCTTGAATTGATTTATTATTGAATCACATTGATATTATTCTGTCCTTAGCGACTGTTATTGAAAGTTGTTGATATTCATGTTATCCTTGAACTATCAAACCTTGCTATACCCTTTCGAGAATTGAGAATTTTATTACAAACCCTTATTGTATATTACTTGCTGAGCAATTTGTGCTCATTCTTGCTTTCCCTAAAATATTTTAGTTAAGGCAGAGCATGGTGAACCTTCAAGTATTGATAAGGGCAAGGGCAAGGCTACTAACTAGCTTGTGTCTTTTATGTTTTTAAATATTTTAAATGTTGTATTAAGATGATGTAGTAAGACTAGATTTGATTATGTTTAAGCTTAAGTTAGATTATGTAATAAGTCGTAATTGATATTATTATGTAATCTATTAAGTACTGTAGGTTGCGAGACTTGGGAGAATAATTATAATAAATCGTTGTATATTATTCTAAATTAGATATTCCGCTGTGAATGTGTGATTTTAGTTATTATTGTATTGCCATGAGCACGTGACGAATCGAATTTGAGATACCAAGTGGCGGTCACGGATTTGAAGGCGTCACAATAACAAATATTCATTTTATTTCAAAAAAGGCACATCAGTGCGAATTTAGCTTGATGTCAAAAATTTTGAAGTCTAGCATAGTTAGAAGATTTGAAACACCTATGCTTCCACCATCAACTTCAATTTTTCTAATGATCAATTGCTTAATAATTTTATCTATTTCTATTATCCTCAATCCTTCATTCACAACTTTCCTATACCCCCGTATAGTTCATCAAACATACCACACGTTATGAGTTCAGGAACTTACCACAATCATATGGGTTTTGGAACTTATTCTAGTCAGACCAAAGTCGTCCATTCGCTGAGGAGTTCCACCATACGATTATGAGTCACGATCTTACCATACGTATGAGTTTAAAGAACTCGCACCTAATCTTATATTCTCTACCTATCTGTTATACACATGAGAAAAGAATCACCTTCTCATCATACATATAGCGAATAGCGCGACACCGACATTTCAATGAGTATCAATGTGACAAACTAAGTAGTCGTTAGACCAATCACAAAACCCCCGTCCATACAAAGGTTTGTACAACTTAGCAATCACCTGAGTCCTCAATTGAAATCCCACATAATCCTAGCTCCTTCTTTACTCGATACGAATTTCATTTAATCCGTATCTATAATTCACAACTCTTTCCTGAGTTTTAATAGTACAATTTCATAGTACAACTGTCATACAGCAATTCTGCTATAAAGTTTTCAATCAAATAATTGATCATCTGTCCTCCTATGTCCTTATCAAATCACGTTGTGATCTCATATTATAATCGTATTATATTACGATTCTTTTCTATGTTATGATCGTTTTATTTTACGATCTTCTTTCCCTTTATACTTTTAGTCTTTTAGACTCTATCTATTCATTACTACTGTTCATCTTTATTATCAGAGTTAGGTAACTCTGGATCTTTTATAACTTGTCGAGATTCTTCTTTGAATCTTATTGACTTACTAATACCTTACCTAAATTCATCTCTTAGAACTTAAACTCTATTTGAGTTTATTCCTATTCCTCATCTCTGCGGTTATAGCCTAAGGTAACCCTACCTAAGGTTTATAACCTACAGCTCTGATACCAACTGTAGCGCCCCCAAATCCGGGTCCCCAGAACCTCGGACATGGTACTTTACGATACATCATTTTTATAACTACTGCGGAATATATAAACATAAATTGTTTATACAATAACCTTTACACATAATTCCCAAGGTCTGAAACCTTAATTTAATACACATATTCATATTATACACAACATACAATGTTATATTCCTCTAATACAAATACCATTTTAACCGTACAATAATTCAATTTCGGCACTTGTCTTTGCCTTTGCCTGTATCCGAAGTTTCGTCTTAATCTGAAATGTTTATCATGATATAGCAAGGGTGAGCAACAAGTTTACCCAGCAAGTTTAAGTTCAAATGAAGATATATCATGATTGAAAAGAATAATAAGCTGACAAACTTTCAACAATATAAGAATTGTGAAAGAACATGAATCAATAATGTTGAATAGCCAACAATGAACATGAATAATTTAACTGAACAATATGGTAATGAAGGTGTCAGCCTTTCACACCTGATGAACATATGCAACATGCACTATGTGCGAATCAATAATCAGTATAGCTGTGAATAATTAACAATAATTATTCACGAATATGCTTTGAAATATAACTCAAGACTGAGTTAAAGAAAACTTGTCTGTACCGTCGATTACTGCTACGCAATTTAAGTTAATCGCTTTATTGAAAAGACCTATCAGTTAAAAGATTGATCTTTCAATTAGCATAACATCTTTATAAGTAAACTATCTAACATTTAAACACATAGTCAAATATTAGATAACCTTAACACTATATATATACACAAGTCTAAATCTAGCATACATTGAGTCTTTAATAATATTTAATATAGTATACTGAGTGGTTTCCCACAAACAACTAACAAATTAGTTTCCGTCTCGTCTACATTGTTTTCACAGTGTGTTAGATTGGTTACTAATTCGTAGATACCTTCCCCATATGAAGGAGTCATTTAGCCCAGCTACTATACATCAATCATTAAAGAGTAAGATTGCACTACCTTAGACTTAACATCACTGTATCATATAACTTGTGAATTAACACTTGGTCTTTTATTTTATAAGTCATTTATAATTAAGTAAATCGAATACCTAATCCAGCAACTTGGATTCATATTGAATTTTAATTTAGTAACTAATTCCCAATCCAGCAAACTGGATACAACTGACCTCCAATCCAGCAAGCCTGGATTAAAACTGACATCCAATCCAACAAGCCTGGATTCAACTAACCTCAAATCCAGCAAGCCTAGATTCATCAATCCTTCAATCCAGCAACTTAGATTATCTAAACAGACCAATCCAGCATCCTAGATTATCCAAACATCTCATCCAGCAAGCCTGGATTCATTTATCCTTCAATCCAGCAACTTGATGGTCAACCAATAAACTAGATTGCAATCCAGCAAGCTGGATTCTCCTTTTTAACCAAATCATCTTATTATTTTTTTATCTTTTGTCCATACATAAATAAATGTATTTCATACACAAAAATAATTTTTCAAGAATTTTTCAATTTACTTTAGTATTTTTCAAAAATCCATTTTTAATTAATTCCTTAAGAAAATAGCTACCGCACGCTTAACTCCAAAAATTCCCAACTCTTAGCGGGATCTTACACATGTTAACGTGGACCTCCAGTTTAAATTTCGTGGCCATCGGAGTTATACAACTCCGTGTTATAGCGATTTTCTTTGAAAAAATGCAAATATTGAAATGGTCCTAACTTGCTCAATTTAAGTCGGAATGAGCTCATTTTTGGACACAAGCTACTTTATAACATATATTTTCATTTCTCAAAAGATTGGAATTTATTGAATAAATTAAGTGAACGAAACTGCCCTTCAAAAATCCGGACAGCCTACTTTTGTCGTTTTTCAGATTTTTCCTACTTTGCTAAAAATTGTTCCGACGGAAATCTACATGGAATTTTTCAGTGAATCCACTTGAAAAAGTTAGAAGACTTATAGATCTAACTCCAGAAATTGATCACACTCAAAAATTCGAAATATTAAGAGAGATATGGTCGTTTCCGTTTCACACTTCGTTTTTACAAAAATCTGTTTTTCATTACTTGTGACTTCCCTATTCTCACATAATAATCAACATACTCCATCATCAAAACATCATACCACAAACTAATACCTCATATACCCATGGATCTAACATGATCCATGATCTAATTCATAAAAAAATCACAACTCACAAGATCAACACAAGGCTAGAAAAATTAGGTTTTCTCACGTTTGAAAAACTTATATTCCATTTCTTAGTTTAGATCCAATTTTTGATCCATTAAAGGGTTAGATCTAAACTTGAAATACTATTAAACACCTAGATCCAAGGTCTTTGAACCACCAAATCAAAACTTTACAAAAAAATCAAACTCAAATCCAACAAAGAAAAATTAGTCTACAAAAGTAGAATCCTTTATACCTTCTCTTGATTCCTCTTCTTCTTCCTAAACCTTGATTAGAAAAGTATGAAACATCCAAACTCTCCTTCTCTTCTCTCTCTTTCTTGGCCGAAATCACACTCCCTCTCCTTTCCTCTCTTGCTTGCTTTACTAATTCTACAAATGAGAGGAGAGAGGAAATAAAATGCTTTTGTTGTTTAGTAGAAAAAAAATGAAGAGATATTATGTATATCGCTTATTAATATTCTCACCGTCTTGGTTCTCATCTTTCTTTCTCATCATGATAAACTAGCTTGCACTCTTTGGTTAACTTGAAGACTTGGTGAAAGTATAAGAGCTTGACACCTAAGTGGATTAGGTAGGAGTTAGTAAAGGCTATCATTACATTCCTCCCCCCCCCCCCTTTATTCCTCTTGCATACCCGGCCTCATGCCCAATTTTCCCATCAATTGTTGTTTTATATTATACTTTATTATAATGACTAACATGTCCCTCCTCAAGCGGGCTTAAGCTTGGGCTTTTATTAATTACTTTGGGCTTGATAATAAAATAATGAGTCCTTTACAAAACTATACAACAATTAGAAAGTAATTACACTATTAGTGCATCCACAAAATAATTACAAAAAAAGTGCAAAAAATTCAAACCATTCAATTTCACATTAAATAAGGAAACCTAAAATCAAGGAGAACTAATAATTCATATTCAAATCTTTTGGATCTAACAACAATTTCAAATTCAAAATTAAAATCAAAATGAGAAAATTAAAAACAAAAAATTATGAAGGAGTTACTGTTCATCATCCTCCTCCCCCGCCTCCCGCCGCTGCTATATCGCTGTCGCCGCTATATCGCCGGAGTTGCTATTCTGAATTATTTTTTTTTGACGATTTGGTTACCCACAAAAATTAAAATGGCTACCTTTATATGAAGTTTGGCTACCAACTGCATCACATTCAAAATAAAATTGGTAATCAAATAAAACTGAATTGGTTACCTTATCGGAAGGTTTGGTAACCAACTGCATCACATTCAAAATAAATTGGTAACCTAATAAAACTGAATTAGTTACCTTCATACCAAGGTAACCAAACCTTTATAACAAGGTAACCGAACCTTCATATTAAGGAAACCTTCATATTAAGGTTCGGTTACCTTGGTATGAAGGTTTGGTTACCTTGGTATGAATGTTTGGTTACCTTTATATAAATATTTGGTTACCTTTGTATGAAAGTTTGGTTACCTTGATATGACTGTTTGGTTACCAACGTATAAAGGTTTGGTTACCGGTGGAGGTGGAGAATGGACCGGTGGTGTATAAAAGGTAACAGGTGGTGGATGGGACTGAACTGGTGGTGGTGGGGAATGAACCGGAGGTGGTGTAGATTTAACCGGAGGCGGTGGTCGTCGAGGAGGAGGAAAAAGGGGGGCAAGAGGAGGGGGAGGCAGAGGGAGGGAAGAGGGTGGGGTGGGGCAGGGCAAGGCGGGGGCGGGGCGGGAGGAGGAGAAAGGGGGGCGGGAGGAGGGGAGGGCGATGGGAGGCGAAGGGAGGAGAAAGGGGGCGAGAGGAGAGGGAGGGGGTGGGGCGGGGGCGGGGGCGGGGGCGGGGGCGGGGGGAGGAGAAAGGGGGGCGGGAGGAGGGGGAGGCGGAGGGAGGGGAGGGGGTGGGGCGGGAGCGGGAGGAGGAGAAAGGGGGGGGAGGAGGATGGGGGCGGTGGGAGGCGGAGGGAGAGGGAGGGGGTGGGGAGTGGGCGGGGGGAGGAGAAGGGAGGCGGTGGTGATTGAATTGCAGTGGCGTTGAAATGGAGTGGGAGAGAATCGTGGGAGAGATAATAAAATAATAATTAATAGGAAGAGATAATGGAGAGAATCATGGGCCATAATTAAAGGGATAAGAATGTACTTTTTTGTAATTAAATATTGCATATGCACTAATTTTGTAAATATTTTATTTATGCACTTTTTTTATAATATTTTATTAAAATGTACTATAATATGTAATTTATCCTAAAATAATTGGACTATGTAAATTAACATAGTCCACTAATTTTAATTCTATTCTACCCTAACCATTTAATTAGGGTTTCTATTCACTCAATTTGTAAATCAAATCCTTACTCATGTACCTTAAATTTCTTAACCCAATTAGACTTGCTTTAATAAAACTAATAAATTGAGATAATAAACTTAATCTCTTAGTGTTAGTTAATATTTTAAATACTAACATCCTTACATATTATAACCCTTAAGTTATTTAAAATTTTCATACCTAATATATATTAGGTTATAAGAATTTATTCTTAATTCTCTTTATAAATATATAAACAATACACAAAACCATATAAGTCCTTCACAAAATTTTTAAATCCATACTCTATTTTCAGTCTAGGTCTTATTATTTAACCTTTATTTAACCATTTAAGATTTTATAAATCTTATAAATTCTCGGGTTGTCACACTAGTAATCGCGTGATTCATGATCAAACTGATCAGAATCTGATTCCCACGATAGACAAAATCCACTTTACAAATGTACCCTGCTAGTTTTTCTATAAAAATGTACATACAAAAGACCTTAAAACAGTTATCCGAATTTAAGGTCTCAACATAGTGAAAATATAATTTGTCGTGTCAGAATCCCTCCGATGACTGTCATGCCCATGAGGAGACCGACACTTGTATATATGTTGTGGTCGAGAATGCTTCGCAGCCCGACAATCACCATTCAAATGGAGCCTTAAGGCTGAAAGATAAAACTGAAGTATCGATATGCTTCAATTCTTATGTTTGCGTAAGGGTTTGAAAATCTTCTTTCAAAAACATCATTTTAATAATCTTTTCAGAAAAAGAAGCTTTTGCAAATCAAATCAAACACTTTTATAAATCAAATCAAAGACTTTTTGCAAATCAAATCAAACCCTTCGTATATAGGTTCAACGATGCATAAACATACTTCCAATCAAAGCATAGACCCAATTTCTTACAGCATTCACACATACATTGCAGATTTAAAAGGGAAATATTAAAAAGATGCGGTACCGTATTTTTACGGGAGTTATGGAGTGCCTAACACCTTCTCCACACTTAACCAAGCCCCCGAACTCAAAATTTTATTTTCAAAGATCAAGTTTCGACAGTGTCCAGCAGTTGGGCCTCTTTCAAACAAAACTCGGTTGAGTTGGTACAACCATTTTAAATCTACCAACTGGCGACTCTGTAAAATGTTCAAATCGTCGACATAATACATGTTGGCTTTTTTCTAAAAAATCCTTCAAAACCTTTTTCACAATAAAAAGAGTAAGGGTAAACATAACTTAGGAAGAGAGAAAGATCCGGGTTGTGACCCGACCCGCGGATTTTTTCTCGACGTTGACAGTGATTTTGGAATCAAACGATATTCGTTGCTAAAGGTGCGAAATTTCGTTGCGAAAAATCATTTGCAATGATTTTTCGGTCGTTGGACCATTCGTTGCGCAATGAGACGAATTTTTTTTCGTTGCGAAAAATGAGATATTTTGCAACGAAAGTTTCTTTTCGTGTAAAATCATAAATCATTTAGCAATGAAATTTTTTGTAGCAAATTTATTAAGAAAATTATTACTGAAAAGCAACTTTCGTTGCACAATCCCCGCCTAATTGGTAACAAAAAAAATATTTTTTTTTGCGAACGAAAATGAAATTCGTTGCGTTTGATACACTTTTGCCAACGATATTTGTCATTGCTGAACATTATGAAAATTGTTACCTTAACTGATTTTCATTGCTGATTGTATACTTTTTGGCAGCGATGTTCGTTGCTAAATGTGCATAATAAACCGGTTATATATTAATTTGCAAAAAAAATATTCGTTGTCGTTGATTTTGTTCTGAATAATTATTATCAATTAGCAACGATATTGTTCGATACTGATTGTTTTTCGAGAACAACGAAAGTTATTGTCGATTAACAAAAACATTATATCTTTGCCAAATCCATTATTGACTTTGTTTTGTAACGAATGTCGAAATTATTTTACAAATAAAATAAATCGTGACTCAATGAACCCATAACAAATTATTGGCATAAATACAAAAAACTCAAATATTATTAATTAAATCATCCAGTACATAATCATTCATCATCTTTAAAATCAACTATCTATTATAAAAGAACAATCTACACCCATTACACGTAAACCCTTTACATATATAAAAAATATATAAAATCATGCAGTAACAACAATACTTTTTGTCACATAATAATCAAACTTCAGGGGCTTTAACTGTGTCGAAAGAGTGCTTCTACACAGGAACAACAGCAATGTCCAAGCTCTTTTTCCTAAAATGAAGAAAGAAAAAATAAGAACCAACAAATTTGTGATTGAGAGACAATATATAGCCAAGTCCATCATAAGTGAACTCAATCCCCCTCTCATTTTCCCATGCACCGGCTTTCAAAGCTAATGCCTCCAGCATTCCTTTCCCAAATGATGCCAAAAATATTTGATAAATTATTAATGAAAGAAAATAGTCTCCAAGTTAATACTGGATCCCACGTTTTTGTTGAAAGCAACAAAAAATCTAATCTGATCAAAATAATTGCTGACACATTCAGCTATATAATTTCGACTCTTAATATACATCAGCACGCCTATTTTGTTTTCAAATCCCCAATTGACATGAGTAATTGACGTTGTGTCAAACATCAATCTGAAGAAAGGCATAACTACAAAAGCATACACACGCACAAAATCCAAAATAAGTAAAAGGAGCAGGGATCAAAAATCTATTTACAGATGCAGTCCCAAAGCTTGCGCCTGATCCTGTTGCAGCCCCTATTGAAACAAAAAAAAAATCGATCAGATAATGAATAAAAGATCAGACCAAGGAAATGTCAAATGCAAAGAAGGAAGTGAATACCTAAAAAGTACTCCTATAACATTCTAAAATGTTTCAGACATTATTAAAATCTTCAAACTCCTGCGACAGTAAAGGACACCTCGCAGTTACAGGCTTATAGATTATAAATAAGCTGTGTGCCTGTGTAATAGTTACAGAATTTAAGTTTTTCTCAATAATATGATATGCAAGTTATGTTAAAAAAGGATTATTGCTTAAAAACATATATCGTCTACAGCAAACACCAGGAAGTTGCATTCATCAACATCTCTGATATTCCATCAAAATCAGAAAGTGTTGTTGTATTAAGGTCTCCCTTGTATATTTTTCTGTTTTATTAAGGTCCCCTCAAAGTCTCATTATTGCTCAACATCACATGCACAATACAGTATGAACATGTGGAGCTAGGTATAGGAACTTTCTTATAAGCTCTTGTAACAATAAACAGATGTTATAGAGAATTGTGCCCCCTCAGAAACATTCTAATAACCACTTGGTATAATTACAACAATTCAATCAAAACCAACCCTGCCCACTCATTTTGATAATATTTCAAACATTTCCTCATCTGATGTCAATTAATCCTGGCACCATAAACATCTGAATTGAAACTACATATTGTGTGTTCCAGTTGTATTTCTATCTTTAATATCTGATGTCAACCGCATTCATAGAAAAGATTAACTGTCTCACACTTTGAAGTCGTGTAACTTTAGTTTGTAGTCTAGAAGAGTTGGTAAAGCAAACCGTTTAAATTTGCTTAGCCAGTTCATCCAGATGACAGGGGTGAGTCTCAACCAGAGAAGAGAAAGCTCTTGTAAAAATACTTGATTATAGCTTCAATCATGTTCCATAAGATTTCAAACTCAAATTTGAAATGTTTTATATTCTTCTGCCCAAAGAAGTAAAAAGAAAAGATCCCACTAACTTCTCCGATATAAACATGGGTTCTCTTAACATGTGCCCTTAGGACACATGCTAAGCACACAGTTCAAGAGAATATTCTCTTGAATTGTGTGCATATTACCTTGATTTTTGCATTTGCACTAAGTTCAAGGGAATATGCACACAATTCAAGGGAATATTCCTTGAACTGTGTGCTTAACATGTGCCCTAAGAAATTCCTATAAACATATATATATATATATATATATATATATATCATAATAATTAACAGTTTCAAAATTAGTTGAAGCAATAAAAGCACCACAGAGCCGGGTACACTCATTGTAATACGGAAAAGATACAATGGGATCAAGATGGACAAGGAGAAAGAAAAATAACTTGAAATAAGCAGTGCCATAGTTTATGGATTAAAAGCGTGTTTACTGAACACTTGAAGGTAGAAAATTCTTCCATCTTTTTTATCGTATGTTTTGCTCAAGGAATAAAACGAAAATTTAAAAGGGATTCAAGAGATGATTTGATTCAAATTTTCTGAAAGAAGACGAAACTGTGTTATTACAAGATGAATCATGTAACACCTCCTTCCCGAAATAGAAAGGGGGGTTACTCAAAACACAACAGAACTACAGAAAATAATACTAAAGCTCTAAACCACAAAAGAATAGTATTTAAAACTAATAAATATCAACAAGGTCAAACCAGAATAAATGTCAAACTGGCCCAAATCATAATCTGAAATAATTATTACAACTCCAAAGAAATTAATATATCCAGCCTAAACAGAATATTCCTAGACCATTGGATCGAATGGAGCTCTCATCACACTTGCCCTTGATCCCCCTGATTACCTGCCGGAAGAAAAACACAGCATGAGCCAAACGCCCAGTACGGATATAGAATACAAGAATAATGAAACGAAATAACTAACTCAACAAATGAACTAAACTGAACTGAAACGAACAAAACTAACACAATGAAATAATAGGCTGAATCAAATGGCTGAGTGTTATTTCATACCGAGCTCAAAATAAAACAAAGATATACCTTGCCACACAAGCAAGGTCAAGTAATGCCACACAGGCAAGTCACACACATTGGACTGCGAATCCAAATGTATATAAAATCAAAAGGCGTGTTTGGCACAAACATCGCCAATCCGCAGAACAGAACAGAAAACTAGGGTCGACCCATACGCCTCCCACAACAAAACACCAAATGGCCAACTCCCACCGGAGCACAAAACGGAGACGCCGTGGACTGATCACACCGCCACGGAAAGTGTCATGCCTCTCGTGCCAAGACGACATGCATGTGGTACCCCCACAGGTGGTTATAGCTCAGGTATACCCTACAGTATAATCTAATAATAATATCATATCACAACACATGCGACACAATATTAACACAAGGGGTTCTAGTATGTACATGTAACAACGAAACAAATCGACAACAAATTCTCCAAAATATATCAACGTGTACATTACTACAAATATCGAAATAAGCTCTAGACATGATACACTAGTCTAAAGAGTACAAATATGAGTCCCGAATATCAACGTCAAAACAAAACCATCACATGAATTTGAGAACGAACGATTATGTGAAACAATAAACGAAATCTAAACGAAAAGTAAAATGAATATAATAAAATTAAAAGGATTATCGCTGAAGGAGTACGGAATCCGTACCTGAATTAAGCAATGTAATACCCAAAATTCAAATAAGATTATGCTAATCTCCTTCAAGTCAATCTAATAAAATAAAATAAAATTTTATTACAAATCTAATCATTAACAACATAATATTGTTAAATTTATTATCAAGTAAATTTTATAATTTTATCAACAAGATTAACTAGTTTAAATTAATATACATAACTTCAATTTGATTCACTAATTCGATTTATAAGCTTCATAGTCAAATACATATTAAAATATAATATTAATATATATATATATATATACAACTCGTGATTTACCTGCAAAGCTGCAATCAACTTGATATATAAATATATATAATCCTCATATATTAATAATAATATAATAACGAACAGAACCTGTAGCCAAAGTTGAAATCACTTTTTAACCACTATATATACATAATATATGAACAAAGAATTACGTTGGTCAATTGCTCTGTTCTCTATTTCTTTTCTTCCGATATCAACTACAGTGAAAGCCACAGCCGACTCTTGCTACTGTTTCTCTTTTCCCCAATTCGTATAAAGAGTAAGCGAGTTAAATTAGGTTTTATTTATTATTTATATATATTATTAACTCTCCAAATTTTAATATTACACAAATATAAGTTAGACCCACTAAGTTTTAAGGCCCAATTAATATAGTCTACATACTTAAATACAATTTGACCCAAACACAATAAAAGTTCAATTAAATTATTTAAACAAAAAATTAAAAAGTCATTTATTTATTTATTTTTTTTACGGGTATTACATCACCTACCCCTTAAAAGGATTCCGTCCCCGGAATCAAAAGAAAAGAACGAACCTAATTATCAAAAAGATGCGGATACTCCACTCGAATAGACTCCTCCATCTCCCATGTAGCTTCTCGCTCCGAATGGTTTCTCCACAAAACCTTAACAAACGGAATTGTCTTCCTCCTCATAACCCGCTCTTGACGATCCAAAATCGCCTCGGCTTGCTCCACACAAGTAAGATCATCACTAATCTTATCGAACGGATATTGCACCACATGCAACGGATGATATTTATAACTCCTCAACACCGACACATGGAACACATTGTGCACAGCTAGCTGTGGAGGCAAAGCTAACCGATATGCAACCTCACCAATCCTCTCCAGAATCTCGAATGGGCCAATATAACGCGGACTAAGCTTCCCTTTCAGACCAAATCGCCGAATACCCTTCCAAGGAGAGACTTTTAAAAACACATGTTCACCAGGTTCAAACTCTAAGGTCCTCCTATGCTTATCAGCATAACTCTTCTGCCGTGATCGAGCCGACTTCAATTTTTCCTTAGCCACTGCTACCTTCTCTGTAGTGATTTGAACTAACTCAGGCCCTTCTATGGCTCTCTCGCCAACCTCATCCCAACAAGTTGGTGCCCGACACTTCCTACCATACAACGCCTCAAATGGAGTCATCCCAATACTCGCATGCCAACTGTTGTTATAAGCAAACTCAATTAGGCTCAAGTAATCATCCCAGTTACCCGACCACTCAAGTGCACAAGACCTCAACATGTCCTCCAACGTTTGAATGGTCCGTTCGGATTGCCCATCAGTCTGCGGATGAAAAGAAGTGCTAAAGTTGAGCCGAGTACCCCAAGCTCGTTGAAACCCTTTCCAGAAACTTGAAGTGAACCGTGGGTCCAGATCCGAAACAATAGACACCGGAGTACCATGAAGTCTAACAATCTCTTGTTGAAATATCTGTGCCAACCTATGCACCGAGTAGCCCTCGTGGATCGCCAAAAAGTGTGCCGATTTAGTCAACCGATCCACCACAACCCAAATAGTATCATTCTTCCTGAAAGTCTTCGGCAAACCAGTCACAAAATCCATCGTGATATCCTCCCATTTCCACACTGGAATGTCTAACTGTTGCAGCAACCCACTAGCTCGTTGATGTTCTATCTTCACTTGTTGACAAGTGAGGCACTTCCCAACATATTCAGCCACATCTCGCTTCATCCCATTCCACCAAAAAATTTCCTTCAAATCCCTGTACATCTTTGTAGAACTTGGATGAATAGAAAATGGCGAACTATGAGCCTCCGCCAAAATCGCCTCCCGAATGATTGGATCAGATGGTACACACAACCGTTCACCCAACCAAATCACACCATGGTCATCAATACGAAAGTCGGGCTGCTTGCCCTCCTCCATATTCTGTGCCATACTCCACATTTCCCAGTCTTCCTTTTGAGCTTCCTTAACCTTTAAAATAAGAGAGGGCTCCACTCGCATACCTGCCAAATGCCCATCTGAACCTTGGACATACAACTCCAACTCTAGTCGCTCCATATCCGAAATAAGCTGAGGTTGTGTAATAAGAGCTGCTACACTTCCTAAACTTTTTCGGCTAAGAGCATCTGCAACCACATTTGCCTTCCCCGGGTGATACTGAATCCTCGCATCATAATCTTTTAGAAGTTCCAACCAACGCCTCTGCCTCATGTTAAGCTCCTTCTGAGTGAAAATGTATTTAAGACTTTTGTGATCGGTGAAGATATCACAAGTCTCTCCATACAAATAGTGCCTCCAAATCTTTAGAGCAAAGATCACCGCTGCCAACTCCAAATCATGTGTGGGGTAATTCACCTCATAAGGTTTAAGTTGCCTAGACGCGTAAGCAATCACCTTACCGTGTTGCATCAAAACACACCCCAAACCCTTCTTAGAAGCATCACTATAAATCTGATAACCTCCTATTCTCGAAGGCAATGTAAGTATAGGGGCTGTTACAAGTCGTTTCTTCAACTCCTCGAAACTCTTCTCGCGCTCCTCATTCCACACAAACTTCGTGCCCTTTTTCATCAACTGAGTTAATGGCAAAGCAAGCAAAGAGAATCCTTCCACAAATCTCCTATAATACCCTGCTAAACCCAAGAAACTCCTAATCTCTGTCACAGTAGTAGGTCTCGGCCACTTAGTGATAGCCTCAACCTTCGCAGGATCCACCTTAATGCCTTCAGCAGAAACAACGTGGCCCAAAAATGCAATCTGCTCCAACCAAAACTCGCATTTAGAGAATTTAGCATACAATTTCTCTTTCTGCAAAATTTCTAACACTGTTCGAAGATGTTCTTCGTGCTCCTCCCTAGACTTGGAGTAAACCAAAATGTCATCAATAAAGACAATAACATATTGGTCCAAGTACTCCTTGAACACCCGGTTCATCAAATCCATAAACACTGCCGGAGCGTTAGTCAACCCAAATGGCATCACCAGAAACTCGTAATGCCCATAGCGAGTACGAAAAGCTGTCTTAGAGACATCCTCATCTCTAACCCTCAACTGATGGTAACCCGACCTCAAGTCTATCTTTGAAAAATACTTCTCCCCCTGAAGTTGGTCAAACAAGTCTTCAATCCTCGGCAATGGATACCGATTCCTGATAGTAATCTTGTTCAACTCTCTGTAGTCTATGCACAACCTCATAGACCCATCTTTCTTTTTCACAAATAAAATCGGAGCACCCCATGGCGAAACACTCGGCCGAATCACACCACGATCTAACAGCTCTTGCAACTGCTCCTTCAACTCTTGCAACTCCAATGGTGCCATCCGATACGGCGCTTTAGAAATAGGTCCCGCCCCAGGAACGAGCTCAATAGTAAACTCAACTTCCCGTTGCGGTGGTAACCCTGACAACTCCTCAGGAAACACATCGGGAAAGTCACGAACCACTGAAATATCCTCAATACGAGACTCGCCCTTAGAGGTATCCTTCACAAATGCCAAATACCCCTCACAACCCTTTGCCACTAACTTCCCAGCCTTCAAGGCTGAAATTAATTTCACCACTCTACTCGGCTGTTTACCCTGAAATACGAATTTCGAAGACTTCACATCTCCAAATATAACCTTCTTCACCTGGCAGTCGATAGTGGCCTGGTGCTTATCCAACCAGTCCATCCCGAGAATAACATCAAAATCGTGCATACACATTGGAAGAAGATTAGCACTACGAATCTTATCTCCAAAACTGATCGGACACCCTCGATATAATTCAAAAATAATAACAGAAGTCCCCATCGGGGTAGCAATAGACATAGCAGAATCTAAAGACAGAGATGGCACACCTAGGTGCCGAACAAAAGACTGAGCCACAACAGAATGAGTAGAACCAGTATCAAAGAAGCCTCACGGCTACCAACTAAAAGAGTGCCAGAAACAGTACCTGGCGCACCTGCCGCCTGATTATGTGTCAAGGCAAACACTCGACCACCTTGACGCTGACCACCATTGCCACCATGATCACCGCCTCCACCATTACCACGTGGCCCGGTACAATCTCTAGCCATGTGACCCATCTGTCCACACAAGAAGCATGCACCAGTAACTCTATGACACTGTCTCCCCGGATGATTAGCCCCACACATAGCACAAGGAACTATCGGAATAAGATTTGGGTTACCCCCACCAGCTGGTCCAGGATAACGACCCTGATTTTGCCCCTGCTGACGATTCTGCCCTTACTGCGGATTCTGCCCATACCAAGGTAGCTGAAGCTGACGATTCTGTCCTTGCTGAGGCATCTGCTGATTACCCCTATTCTGATTTTGACCACGCCACTGCCCTTGCTGGACACCACGGTTTCTATTTCACTGACCACCTTGATTTCTCCCATGCTGACCCGAAGCTTGACCCTGCTGGTCATCTCTATCCCTCTTCCGATTCCCTTCCGGTTTAGAAGACCGAAAGTCCTGCCGCTCCATCTCAATGTTCTTGGCCGCATTAGCCACAGCCGATATATCCGCAAACTTGGTGTTAATGAGATGTTGCCGATACCTATAATGAATCCGCCACTTGAACTTCTCCGCCTGTTCCGCTGCAGTCCCTGCAGAGGTTCCCGCAAAGCCTGCTAATATGGTGAACCTCGTCATAAAATCTGTGAGGGACTCATCATCTTTCTGCCGAATAGACAGATACTCTCTAGCATAGGCCTCTTTATCAGCAGCTGGAAAGTACTGCTGATAAAAGGCCTCACAAAACTCTGCCCAACGAAGTGTCTCCACGTACCCATCACCCTTGGTTGTTTTCAGCGCTTTCCACCACCTCTGTGCATCCCCCTCCAGCTTATAAGCAGCAAGCAATACTCTCTGATTATCTGAGCAGCCCAACACATCAAAAATCTTCTCTAGGTGTGCAATCCAATTCTCCGCATCGATTGGAGTCGGAGCTGAACTGAATGACTGTGGCTTCTACTTCTGAAACCTCTCCAACCATACGTACATTGGAACCACCTGTTGATCAAGACCATCCGCATTCCCTTCCTCTTCGTTTGCCTGCGGACCATTATTTCCCGAGTTCCCCTGCTCAGGAATTTCTGGCGGCTGTTGCATTGCCTGCACCACCTGTGCCACCAACTGCGGTAAAGCCTGATTAACCGCCTGATTCACCAAGTTAGCCAATTGAGCATTAATACGGTCATTAGGTTGCTCATCGGGCTGACCATCACCTCTTCCCCTATTGTTACCTCTCCTCCCAGCAACTCTAGCGGATCGACGAGCCATCTAAGAAAGAGATGAACGAATATAAGCAAAACAGATTAAAGACAGATTCGAATATAGCTGAACAGAAAATCAAACTGAACAAAACCTAACCCAGAATTCTACCCATAACTCACAGGTCAAACCTAAATAGGTTTTCTACAAGAAAGAACCTAAGCTCTGATACCAACTCTGTAACACCCCCTTCCCGAAATAGAAAGGGGGGGTTACTCAAAACACAACAGAACTACAGAAAATAATACTAAAGCTCTAAACCACAAAAGAATAGTATTTAAAACTAATAAATATCAACAAGGTCAAACCAGAATAAATGTCAAACTGGCCCAAATCATAATCTGAAATAATTATTACAACTCCAAAGAAATTAATATATCCAGCCTAAACAGAATATTCCTAGACCATTGGATCGAATGGAGCTCTCATCACACTTGCCCTTGATCCCCCTGATTACCTGCCGGAAGAAAAACACAGCATGAGCCAAACGCCCAGTACGGATATAGAATACAAGAATAATGAAACGAAATAACTAACTCAACAAATGAACTAAACTGAACTGAAACGAACAAAACTAACACAATGAAATAATAGGCTGAATCAAATGGCTGAGTGTTATTTCATACCGAGCTCAAAATAAAACAAAGATATACCTTGCCACACAAGCAAGGTCAAGTAATGCCACACAGGCAAGTCACACACATTGGACTGCGAATCCAAATGTATGTAAAATCGAAAGGCGTGTTTGGCACAAACATCGCCAATCCGCAGAACAGAACAGAAAACTAGGGTCGACCCATACGCCTCCCACAACAAAACACCAAATGGCCAACTCCCACCGGAGCACAAAACGGAGATGCCGTGGACTGATCACACCGCCACGGAAAGTGTCATGCCTCTCGTGCCAAGACGACATGCCTGTGGTACCCCCACAGGTGGTTATAGCTCAGGTATACCCTACGGTATAATCTAATAATAATATCATATCACAACACATGCGACACAATATTAACACAAGGGGTTCTAGTATGTACATGTAACAACGAAACAAATCGACAACAAATTCTCCAAAATATATCAACATGTACATTACTACAAATATCGAAATAAGCTCTAGACATGATACACTAGTCTAAAGAGTACAAATATGAGTCCCGAATATCAACGTCAAAACAAAACCATCACATGAATTTGAGAACGAACGATCATGTGAAACAATAAACGAAATCTAAACGAAAAGTAAATGAATATAATAAAATTAAAAGGATTATCGCTGAAGGAGTACGGAATCCGTACCTGAATTAAGCAATGTAATACCCAAAATTCAAATAAGATTATGCTAATCTCCTTCAAGTCAATCTAATAAAATAAAATAAAATTTTATTACAAATCTAATCATTAACAACATAATATTGTTAAATTTATTATCAAGTAAATTTTATAATTTTATCAACAAGATTAACTAGTTTAAATTAATATACATAACTTCAATTTGATTCACTAATTCGATTTATAAGCTTCATAGTCAAATACATATTAAAATATAATATTAATATATATATATATATATATATATATATATACACAACTCGTGATTTACCTGCAAAGCTGCAATCAACTTGATATATAAATATATATAATCCTCATATATTAATAATAATATAATAACGAACAGAACCTGTAGCCAAAGTTGAAATCACTTTTTAACCACTATATATACATAATATATGAACAAAGAATTTACGTTGGTCAATTGCTCTGTTCTCTATTTCTTTTCTTTCGATATCAACTACAGTGAAAGCCACAGCCGACTCTTGCTACTGTTTCTCTTTTCCCCAATTCGTATAAAGAGTAAGCGAGTTAAATTAGGTTTTATTTATTATTTATATATATTATTAACTCTCCAAATTTTAATATTACACAAATATAAGTTAGACCCACTAAGTTTTAAGGCCCAATTAATATAGTCTACATACTTAAATACAATTTGACCCAAACACAATAAAAGTTCAATTAAATTATTTAAACAAAAAATTAAAAAGTCATTTATTTATTTATTTTTTTTACGGGTATTACAAATCAAATCATAATCAGTTTCCTATTAGATTTGTTTACACATGAACAATCAAATTGTCAATAATAGATAGTAAAACATCTCCATAAAAATAAGAATTGGGGCCAAATACCCCAATTCGAACAGAGAAAGCATAATCACAATTCTAAAATAAGAATTGGGGGCCAAATTAGAACAGAGAAAGGAAAGAGGAAAAGAATAAACACCCAAGGAGAGGACTTACCTTCGAAATCACAACCTTAACTGGGATCACAACTTTGGTAGAAGATGGGGGTAGGGTTTCAGTTTGCTGCCTATGGAAAAGATGGGGAGGTTTATATAATCGTACTTGAAATGATAGATCAGAAGAGAGATCCCGCCATTGCTTCAGAATGAGTGGAATACGCAACTAAATTAACTTAGATTTTTGTTTGTTTAATTATCTTGTAATTAAATTTAATTAGCTTAGATTTTTTTTGATTTAATTTTGTTTTGATATACTCTTTGTTCTACAAAAATAAGTATCATTTAATTATTATTTTTAGTAAATTTGTGAAATATGAATTAATTGATCCACTAGTAATTAAGTATAAATTTGTTATTCAAAAAAATAAAATAAAATAAAATATTATTAAAATATTATATCTTTTTTAGATTAAACTACAAATTAAATATCTTCTCTTTTATTATTTTAAAATAATATTATTAATAAAAATGATGCTTTAATATCAATTATTACTCCTACAAAAAAATATATGAAGCTTAATGTAATAACTTATATTGTTCTTTGTCGGACCTGAACAAATTTTATCCAACATTACTATCGTCTGCACCCACTATATTTTATATCATTATGAGTAATATTCTCTAACATAAGTAATATATCTTTTATCCCCCAAAAAGTCTTCAAACATTAAAATAATTTATCCACTAAAAATGACAATAATTAATAATAAAAAAAATATGCCCACAAAAAATTAAATGTGAATGGTACAATGTCAAATATAAAATGTGGTGTGCAAATAGTGTATTAAACCCTTAAAAGTTCATTTACGCGGTTACGCCCGGGTCTACTAGTTTTTTTTAATTTTATTTTATTTTTAATTTCATGTACTTGAGATTATTTAATCTGGCCCGACTAAAACTAAAACTCATTTTATAATCTTTCTAAAATTTTACAATGTATTTCTATCAATATCCTTTTGTAGATCAAAGAAGAGTTTTTTTCTTGAAATTTAAAATTTAAGTTTGTTCTATGTATTATATTAGAAATTAATTTATATACTTCGTCATTAATAAAAATCATGTTCTAATATCAATTATTATTTCTAGTGTATATATATATATATATATATATATATATATATATATATATATATATATATATATATATATAAAATTGATATTTTCATAAGCTCTTCCTCACATGAATAGTAAGTGGAGTTCACCTCATGTGAGAGAGGACCTTGTGAAACTATTAAATTTGCTTATGTAAATATCAATTCTCTATATATATCCATGCCCTAATAACAATAATAACAATAGTACATAATATTTATATGAACTAATAAATCAAAAAATTTATATCCATATAATATATATGTAAAATTAAAAAAAAAATCATTATTTTTTTTTACAAATTATAAGTATATGAACTAATTTATGCAAGTTCAACAAATGGATTGGATTTTAAGCTAATCAGATTCAACAAAATCATCTAATTCTAACTGAATTCAATTTGAAGTAATTTTACTCCTTCTCCGTATATACATATAAGTCTAACTACCTAGAGTTATAGGATTCAAATTTAATTAATAATATTTTGAAAATACTTTTTGGCTAGTCGATATTAATATACTAAATGCAATCAACTAAATCTTTATATTAAAAATTATATACAAATATGGTACTATTTAGACTCCTAATTAGAAGAAATTACTAATGTGTCGATGCCGATATCGATATTTGATTCAAAATACGAAGTTATTAGTTAGTAAATACGAAGTTATCTTATTCTCTTAGGCACAAAACGAAAATGAATTTTGACACTAACACATTTTTAAAAAAGTAGCGAATTAAATAAATAAAATAATTAAAAACTTAAAACAAATCCCTATAAGGCTTGTGATTAAATAATTAGTAAATTAAACAGTTAAAATTAAAATAAAAAACATTTAATTTACAACTTAATCTAAAAAATAATATAAAATTTAATATTATTTTAATTTATTTTACTTTTTTGAATAATAAATTTCATATTTCACAAATTTATTAAAAAATAATTAAATATTACTCTTTTTGTAAAACAAAGTATATCAAAAGAAAATTAAACCAAAAAAAAAATCTAAGCTAATTAATAACAGAAAATCCCTCTATCCTCCTCATCTTCTCCAGACGGCAAACTAAACACCTCTTCCCATCTTCTCCATAGACGGCAACTGAAACCCTCTCCTTATCTTCTACCAAAGTTGTGATCCCAGTTAAGGTCTGTGATTTTGAAGGTAAGTCCTCTCTTCTGTGGGTGTTTATTGTCTCCCTCTTTACTTTCTCTGTTCCAATTTGGTCCCATTTCTTATTTTAGAATTTTGATTATGCTTTCTCTGTTCGAATTTGGCCCCAATTCCTGTGTAGCCAGTAAAAAAATCTAATATAAAACTAATTAGGAAAACTAATTAGCCATTTAATTTGTTGTTTGATTTAATACCTTATAACCAATATTATCTTTATAGCCCAATGATTATTCTTTTGCTTGGCTTTAGTAAATCACTTGGGAATTTTAGCCCTAAATGTAGAAAGAATAGACCAAATGAAAGCTAATGTAGTATCCCCTCCTTTTCTTTTTCCTGTAAGATATATACGAAGCCATGTAAGTAAGTAGAGTATTTTCCAAGAATGGCCTTAATCACATTCAAATTTCTAGATTCTATCCAAATTGTTCAAGGTTTCTGAAAATGGGCCAAACGCCAATTGAATTGGCGTTTGAATTTGAAAATCAAAACAGACGCCACACTTGAATTGGCGTTGGACCAAAAATTAATGAACTAACTTAATCAAATTATGATATTAACTTAACCAATTTTTTTTTAAATAGACGTTTATTAATTTTTTTTTTTAAAATAGACGTTTTTTTATTTTAAAAAAACCTTTTTTTTAAAAGGCGCAAACGCCAGTTTAAGTGGCGTTGGTTGGGATTTTTTTTATTAAGCAACTTTGAAAAGCTGGGTGAGGTAGAGAGAGTAAACGCCAATTCCACTAGCATTTGATTTTGATTTTGATTTTTTTTAAGCAAAGATGTTAGAATGAAAAGAGAGAGAGAGTAACGCCACTTGAATTGGCGTTTGAAACATTATTAAAAGCAAAGATGTGTGCATTTTTTTTTAATGCCATTTAAACTGGCGTTTGAACTTCATTGTTTTTTAAATCAAGCAATCTTTTTTAAATGCGACATCAGATAATGTTTTACCCATTTATAAACCAAATGAAAAATAATTTGTTTAAGAAATAAAACACTAACATCTGTACTTACAATTTCAATACTAAATACAAATTAATAAGATAGGTCGCATTTAATTTATACAAAAAATTTGAATTTGAAGTTGAAGTCGCATTTAAAAAATAAAATTTGATTTATACAAAACATAAAAAAACAAATAGTTGAAGTCGCATTTAAAAAAAGATTGCTTGATTTAAAAAACAATGAAGTTCAAACGCCAGTTTAAATGGCGTTAAAAAAAAATGCACACATCTTTGCTTTTAATAATGTTTCCAAACGCCAATTCAAGTGGCGTTCACTCTCTCTCTCTTTTCATTCTGACATCTTTGCTTTAAAAAAAAAAAAAAAAAATCAAATGCCATTGGAATTGGCGTTTACTCTCTCTACCTCACCCATCTTTTTAAAGTTGCTTAATAAAAAAAAAAAATTCCCAACCAACGCCAGTTAAATTGGTGTTTGCTCCTTTTAAAAAAAATTGGTTTTTTTTAAAACGTCTATTTAATTTTTTCTTTTTAATAAACATCTATTTAAAAAAAAATTGGTTTAGTTAATATCATAACTTGATTAAGTTAGTTTATTAATTTTTGGTCCAACGCCAATTCAAGTGGCGTCTGTTTTGATTTTCAAATTCAAATGCCAATTCAATTGGTGTTTGGCCCATTTTCAGAAACCTTGAACAATTTGGATAGAATCTAGAAATTTGGATGTGATTAAGGCCATTCTTGGAAAATACTAAGTAAGTAAAGGCTAAGCTACTTGACTGAGATATTAGGCTGCAAAATAATCACACCCTGTTGATTCAATACTTTGTGCTATTGCTGCTTAATTTTATCCTTATTATCCTATGTGATACTGGAATCCCTATATCCAGAACAATGCACTTTAATAATTTAGTTATGTGTCTTGAAATTCCAATTTATAAGGAATTTGAACAAACTTTTCTTCTAGGATAAATATTTCAAGGTTCAACAACCAGAATCTTAACTATTTATTCACAGAGTACCGTTTTTTGTATTCTTTGCTTCTACTTAACTAGTAGAAGGAGCGCTCACTAACAAGACATAAAAAAAGAAAAAGTAGGCATGACACACAATTAAAGAATAACATCATGTTAGAAGAAGATTGTAAAGAATGCTGCCCACAGTGTCGAAAGAGCATTCACCCTCTCATCATGTTCGACCAAATCCCGTTTTCCCTCAGTATCTTTGTAGAATAATCAAGGTTCCTTCCTTTCTTCTTCCTTTCTCTACTTTCATTATCAAATTCGATGTGTTTTTGTATATCTGTTCTGAATTTTATGGTTAGCTACAGATCTGATCTTAATAAATTTTAAAATTATCAGCTTTGTAATTATTTGTGTTGCCAATGCTATGAATTCTCTAAATTTTACATCTCATTGCTTAGAAAATGCTATTGCATTTATGGGTTTGTTACAAAAGTGAAGGAATTGCTTATGGTCTTTATTATCACCTTTTATATGGAAGTTCATCACTTCATCTTTGGATCTGTGTGTATTTTGGAGGTCAATAGCTTGCTTGCTAAAAGAAGTGATCATTAGCTTGCTTGCTGAATATAACCTGAATTTAATTTTTTGGGAAATCTAAAACTATATTGAGGTAATAGATTTTGGTGTACTTGTTAAAGTTGTAGTGGCTGAGTTGTACTTCACTTCCATCTGAGTATCAGTCAGAGAGTTCAGTGGTTCGATTTATGACTTACCAAATTCAAGTCTGTTCGGAATCCTTCCTGACATTTATATATACACTACTTTGTTAACATGAAGTAAAATATCTTGCAATGAACATCAAGAGTCATTCATGCTGCTAATAAAGTTTCCTATCTGATCTATTGTAAATTGCAGAACTTGAAGCAACAAATTTATTAAAATTCTACTACCATTAAGATGATATACAAGTTTGATACAACTAAATCTACTACCATTAAGAAGATATACAAGTTTGGGCAGGATCCTGGAACTGTGCTTTTTGCGGGAGATGATGTGGTGTTGGGTCTGACTGGGAGAACAATATATTCTTATGACTTGAAGAAGAAAGAAACTAAAGCCCTGACCAAGTCAGCCGAGTATGATGCAAGAGTTGTATCTTATGTGAACACCCTTGTCTACCTCTAAGTTGTCTCTCTTCGTATTACTGCCTTTTCATCTAAAACGCTTTTTAGCAATACAAATATGGTGACTGAGAAGTAATATTAGGTGCACGGTCTTTCTCTTGGTTGATTAGTCAACTTTTCTTAGATTATATTCCTGTTATTTTTGGGTATGGAGAGTTAACTTTTCTTGGATTATATTCCTAGCAACTTGGCATGTATAACTATTAATGTGCATATTGTGAATCTGCTGTTGCTATATATTAATTTCAGATGTAAGGTTATTAACTATTATATGGCTTAAAATGATCTATTGGTCTATTCCTTTTTCTGTTTTATGCATGTTTATGTAATTGTTTAATTATAATAGTGAAGTAATGTGATATATACATAAGCCTTTGAAACCAAATTCCTTACTTGTCCCTAACCATTATCAAGAATGAATGTGATGAGTTTCATACGCACAAATGCAAAAGCCGACAAGAACTAGCTCGGAAGGAGCTCATTCATTTTTGTTCCATTTTAATGTACCAAGTTAGCTTCAAACTGAAGAGACATGTTTTTTTTTCAAAACGAAGGCACTCCAGTTTTTGGAATAGACCGACGTGGGAGAAGACTGAAATATAAACACCCCAAATTTACAAAAACTGGATCACAATTGGCAATTCTTGGCGTGATGTAGTCATGCTGCTTGCTGCTGGGATGTTTACTATTTTGTGATTACAAGTAAATTCATTCACCTAATATATTTGTTGCTCATATATGCTTGTTTTTTAGTGATTGCCTTGACCGTTACAAATAATTTATAGTGATGGAAAAATGAACTAGTACTAGGAGCCGTCATCTATATTATTATTTTTTGATTGTTGAAAAAGTCCATCATATAATACTATTTTTTGAGATTGCTTTAAATGTCATCATAAAAGTCCATCACATGTGGGTTTTTTTTTTCGTGATGGTCTTGGCTATCACCAAAGATTATTTTGAACTTTTTTCTTTGTGATGGCTTAAATACAATCACGTCAAGGAGAAATATGTAGGTGATGGTTGCAGGTTATCTCAAAAATTAAAAAATAATTTTGGACAATATTTGGTGATTGAAATAGCAGTCATATATATATATATATATATATATATAAATTAACGATGACAAAATTAAAAATCACTAGAGCCATCATATATATACTATTTTTTGTGATGACTCAAATAATCAATTATGAAATATTTTCAATTGTGATTGCTTTTGAAAATCGTTACAAGGATCCATCACGCATGCTTGATTTTCTAGTAGTGAATGATGCGTTTTGGAGAAAAAAAGAAGTTGAAACATGCTTATTGGGTTTTTCTTTATTTTGAGTAATAATTTATTAGTCGTTGCAATAAAATGTATAAAATACACAATAAAAAAAAATTGTTGACAATGAATTTGGCCTATATTAGGCAACGAAATATAGCAACATAAAAATTTTCGTTGCCGATGATGAGGAGAAATCTCATCGGCAACAAAAAAAGTAAATATGCGGTGGGTTTTTTTTTCCGCCAACGATTTGGCAACGAAATTTTGCAACGACCTATGAATTTCGTTACGAAAAATGAAAGCCTTTTACAAAATGCAACGAATGACAAATTTCGTTGCTAAACATGCATTTTTGGCAACGATTTTATAAGTCGTTGCCCAAAAAATCGTTGCCAAATGTCCATTTTTTTGTAGTGATAGTCGCTGATCCATAGCTCCATCAAAGTGGTGAATGTTCTGAAACTGGTCGAACTGTCCCATGACAGCCAGTGGATGATATGTGGTCACCCCTCTCAGACCAGCCAGGGGTAGATAATCCATGCCAACTGCATGAGTAATGAAGCTATAGTCCTGAATATGACAAGATCGCAAATGAATCCTCGATCGTCATCAGAAAATCCAACCAAGATGCCGTATCTGTACACTTAGATGGCTGAAAAGAATAGGACATGACTATCTCATGAGTAAAACAATACCCGTGATGTCTAAAAGTGCCGATAGGTCTCAAGTGTGTCACGAACCACACATATAATAAAACGGCACTCCCCCTGAAGAACCCCACATAATGGGTATGGCAAAATGTGGCCGACCTCAAGGTCTCTGCCAATATCATGGGCAAGATGGAACAACCCTCTATGAGAGCGCGAACCATTGTGATCAGGCCGATGTCCAAATGGTCCATATAAAGAGGAATGTATAAGTAAGCTGTGACGCACATCAACAAAATATCTATGCGAGCAATTTGCCACTCCCCTGCAGTGATAGTAAAATCTCCTGAATATCGTGCATAGCTGTCCAGCAACCCAAATCAATCAATCAAGAAATCCAAGGACAACACATGCTCTGAAGTGATCTCATTTGCGACAACTCTACGCCGCAAGCCAGTCAGGGTCATAAACTGCCGTCTCATATCGCCAATGGCCATCCTAGCACAAGGCCAATCCAACGACAAATCAGTAATGCGCTCATACTCCTCTAATGTAAGAGTCGTCTAGTAGATATTGAACCTGAAAACCTGTCGCTCAGGTGTCTAACAAGACAGTATGCTGTCTACAAAGCCCAGTGGTACCTGGAAAACTAAGATGGACATAGAATGCCCCAACATTTGATCAACTGTCGCCCTGTCTGTGGGAGTCAAACTGTCATACCATGGTCTCAAAGAAGAGGCTATTAATGTGGGTGGCACGTGCTCAATCCGGCTGACGGTAGATGAAGACATCTGTAGAACCGTATCATGAGACCATCCAGGGGTCAATGCTAAACTCACTTATATGAATGCATAACCATGACATAATGCATGCATCATAATAAATGATAATGATAAATGACAATAGGATGCAATAGATAAGAAATATCATACATTTCTAAATACGCTGTCTAATAAAAGCATCATCTCTGTCTGACACTAAAATGCAAATATAAAAAGTACAGGGAAATGGGGCACAGCCGCCCAATAACTAACAGAGGCCTATCAAAAGAGATAACGAGAAATGGGGCACAGCCGCCCAACAACTAACAGAGGCCTATCAAAAGATATAGCCAGAAGTATATCAGAAGAAATCTATGATGTCTATATCACCCAACCGATCAACCTGCTGCAATTCATCTTGAGTCACTGAATCTCTGCCAGAAGGGATGTCGGGTCGATAGAGAGGAGGATCTGCACCAGTGAAACTGCCAGAATATGGACCACCTGAGGGGTTAACGCTGGAGCTGGAAGGATTAAAAGAATCTGCCTCTGAAAGATCCCTGCCAAGGTGCCTGATGAATAAATGTGCCCGGTCCAATCGCTGGGTCAAATTGGTAATCTGCTCTGAGTGAGTAGGCTCTCGAATGCAGGCTATCCAGTCTGTCATCATCACAGACCCAGGAACCATGTTTGCCATAAACTGAGTGGCGCAGGTCTGAGCCCCAATAGTGCGAGGACTCCATCAGCGATAAAATGCCTCCTGAGTGTGAGGGACCTCTGACAATGTGAAGCCATCCAAGCCCATCATGGGAATGTCTACAACTGGCTGAGATAGGGAACAATGTCACCTAGCAGGAAGAAGGAATGGAATACGAATCTCTCCTGTGACGTTGCTGATAGCACGCTCTCCCAAGTAGAGCTCCCAACTTCCATCAGTCAAAAGAGGAATTCGACGAGTAGATAATATGTATTCTACCCCGGTTGGAAATCCATCCTCAAAACTGAATGTCAGATAATCAGAGGTGTAAGGAACCCACGTGATAACAGTAGCGGCCAATAGCTCCAACTGCAAGCGGGAATGAGTAATCCCCTCTGCTACAGGGACCTCTATAAAGGTGGAATAATGCCACCGTCGTCCTCGTGGATAGGTCTCCAGACCTAGAGTGGTAGCCGGGTGTAGGCAAGGGAATCTCTCATATGCCCAAAACTGGAAGTGCAAAGATCCAATGTCCTCAGTGATAAAGATTGGCAATCCAAATGAGAGAAATTGAAAGGTGAAAGAGAAATTACTCACCAGCAGAAAGGGGTAAAAAGCCAGCCAAGCCTCCGTCACGCCTTTAGAGCGTAGGCGCATCCCATGAAGAAAATATGCGCAGGTGAAGGAGCCCCAGTCAAAATCCCTGATGCGATCCACATTCCGAATGGCGCTAACCAGAGAAAAAGAGACCGTCGAGGAGTTGTCTGCTATGAAACAGCCCTTGATTATGACTAAGAACAATCGCCGAAGAATGAGATCTATAACCCTCTGATCATCAGGCAGAGGCTCAGTCAAAGCCCCACTCGTGGCATCCACACTCAAGGGCCCAGAGCGAATAGTCCGATCCTTGAGGGCCATAGCAGGAACTCCCAAAAGGGATCGAACGATAGTAGGTGAAATATCAGCCACCAAAGGCACCGGCTCACCTGTAAACTCCAACCCCGTGATGAACTGCCAGTCCATTGGGGTCATCATCACCTCACAGTCTAATAAGTGGAGAGACTGGGTCTGGTGGAACCAGCGCTCAGATAAAGCCCGCAGATAACTAGTTCCCCCTGGGCTGAGTAAAGCCGAGAACCTGCATCAAATTGCAAATCAAGATTAGGCCATTGACCTGAAAATGGAAAAAGGAAGAAATTCCAAAATGAAAATTTCAGTTACCTCATTTGCGTGGAGATAGATCGAAGGATGGCGTCTCAAATCCTCCAAAAGATCTAGAATCGTCAAGATGATAGCTGGAAGCTCCCGACGCGGGGTAGTCGAAGCCGGAGCAAGATCCACGATAGGGACATCCTCCTCCTCGTCCACATCATCCGGCCTCTTAACCCGGATATGACGAATCACTGACTTAATCAACCGGCGAGGCTGCCGGGCTGGACGAGGCTGAGGAACATCAGAAGCTTTCCTCCTCCTCACACCTGCAGAGACCCTGCGAGAGCTGCTCGGCATGTCTGAATCCATAACCTGAACAAAATCTCCAAATCACCTCAATAAGGGTGAGGTAAGTTTTAAACTTACAGCTTATTAAAATTAAATCATTGTTTCATGCATAATCTAAGTCATAAAGCATGCATTAGTTTAACATACATCCCCAGTAGAGTTAAAATTGCATGTTCATTAAATGCTCAGGCTTGTGAAAAAATTTCGCCAGAGTCTCCTTTGTATTATGGACTATCTGCATGCACATAGGCATGACTAGGTGATCATTCAGTAGCACACCAACCCAAAATCATGAGCATTTCATATATATGAAAAACATCAAAATCAAACTCCCCATGGCACCTAAATTACCATGTTTATTTTTATTTGAAAATCCAGACTCATTTGTCCTCAAATAGAATGAATAAACTGGCAAAAAAGGGAGCCAAATGACTATCTCAGAAATTAGTTTTTTTCACATCAATACGTTCAACATGGTAAAATATAAGCATTTACTAAGTCTGATAATTTTTATCAAGTTATATGAGCATACATATTCGCAATATTGTGTTTAGAAGCATTCTATATTAAATCTAACGTTCCAACGGTCAAAACTTAAAAAGAAAGGATGTAAACGTTACCGGAGTTGTGCAGAACGATTGTACGGTGACAGATTTTATAAAAAGCAGCCCGCACTCAATAGATCTGAAGAGGAATTTTTGGATTTTCTAAATAGTTCAACTTGAAAATGACTTGTGAAAGCCACGGGGGGTCTAAAATAGAACGGCGGGGAGCAGCAGCTCTACCTGCGGCTGCCGCAGGTAGACCTGTGGCCACCCAAGGTGGGCCCCACCCCCTTCGGTTCGGTCCAATTGAAGTTAAAGAGGAGTTTCCAGAAGCTGAAAAATCAAATCAGGAAAAAAGTGCTACGCGATTGAGAAAAAAAGGCCTGAAATCCTGAATGTGGTTGTCAAACTTTTGATGAAAGAAGATCTTCATGTAAGCCATTGGTATGAGCCATAATGTGGTATTTGGAAAGCTAATGATGGAAATTACTGAAAAATACCCCTGTCAAAGCATCGGAAAGGTCCGATGTCGGGAGTAGTGGGTTTTGAATGCGTCAAAGTATCCAGATTTGTGCGAGGGTCTAACATATCAGAAAGATACCCCAGCAGAGATATCAGGCATCTGATATCGTAAACCGTTGGTGACAACTCTAACATAGCATCGGGAAAGAGCTAGTGATGAAAGCTGTTGAGAACTGCTTCAACGAAGGTCAGAGTATCAGATATTGTAAACCGTTGGCGATAACTCCAGTGTAGCATCGGGAAAGAGACGGTGATGGAAGCCATTGAGAATTATTTCAACAAAAATTAGATTATCTGATATTGCAAACCATTGGTGACAACTCCAGTGTAGCATCGAAAAAGATCCGATGATGAAAATCGTGAAAAATCTCTTCCTCGAGGAGGACCGATGGTGGATCTGTTATATAGTTCTCCAACTGAGGTATCGAATCAAATCAGTTTAACTGGCCGTTGTAAACTACCGTTTGAGTAGGCATCGAGGAGATTCGGTTTTGGTCAAACCTGCAAACTACCATTCGAGTAGGCTTCAAATCAGTTCAACTGACCGTTGTAAACTACCTTTCGAGTAGGCATCGAGGAGGTTTAGTAATGGTCAAACCTGCAAACTACCGTTCGAGTAGGCTTCAAGTCAATTCAACTAACCGTTGTAAACTACCGTTCGAGTAGGCATCGAGGAGATTCGGTGATGGTCAACTCTGCAAACTACTGTTCGAGTAGGTATCAAAATCAAATCTGTTTAGTCGACCATTGTAAACTACCATTCGGGTAGGCATCGAGAAGGTTCGGTGATGGTCAGATCATTGTCAACTATTGTTTAAATAGATAGTAAGAATTCTATCCCAGACAGAAATGTCGGCATCTACCAGACAGCAATCCAAACCGTAGCGTTGGGAAGGATCCGATGATATACACCTGTGTAAACTATCATCAGGATAGGCATCAGAAATCCCCAATGAGGTTACTCGTCAGTGTAGACACTCAAAATTTTGTTTTCCTATTACTAACACTGTAGGAGGTTAAAACTGTCTTTTCAAATCAACCCCAGTCTTAATACCGGGCCGTCAAATGAACCTCGATTTCAATACCGGGTCATCAACTCAACCCCGATCTCAATACCGGGCTGTCAAATCAACCCTGGTCTCAATACCGGGCCGTCAAATCAACCCCGATCTCAATACCGAGTTATCCACTCAACCTCGGTCTCAATGCCGGACCGTCAAATCAACCCCGGTCTCAATGTCGGGCCGTCAAATCAACCCCGATCTCAATACCGGGTCATCAACTCAACCCCGGTCTCAATACTGGGCCTTCAAATCAGCCCCGGTCTCAACCTGGGAGGTACAGGTCGGCCCCAGTCTCAACCAGGGAGGTACAGGTTAGCCCCGGTCTCAACCGGGAGGTACAGGTTAGTCCCTGTCTCAACCCGAGAGATACAGGTCAGCCCCTAGTCTCAACTCGGGAGGTACAGGTCAGCCCCGGTCTCAACCCGGGAGGTACAGGTCAGCCCCGTTCTCAACCCGGGAGGTCAGGTCAACTTCAAAAATAATCCTGAAGCGTCAAAACATCTCCAGTGGAAAACCTGGAAGGACCAAGTCAGCCTCGGAGACAACACTGAGGACGAACAGACTTGAATGGGATCCAAACCTTGGAAACAACCCCAGGAAGTTAGTCGAAGGCCATACCAGCACTAAGGGAAACCCCGGGAGGGAAAAATAGTCATTTTATCAACTCTAAGACGATTTGGTCAAACTCAAGCCGAATTGATGCCACTAAAGTCAGAACGAACCATAATAATGATCCCGAGTAGAAACAGCGCAAGACAGCTCAACGAATAAACTGCGAGGAATCAAAGACCTGATATGAGCCTGTCTTTTTGGACTTGGAAAAGGTTTTCTCCCATGTCATTTCGACGCGCTCGGCGAGGGCTTTTCGGAAAAGTATAGCACGCCTCAAACGGACGCTCCGATCAAAAGTTAGAAAGTTTTGAATCGAACCTCATATTGCTCGGAGTGCACGTACTTCGAGACGACGAGACCCCTACCACGTGAAGCCGCAGGTGAACCCGCGGCAGTTGCGGGTTGACCCACTTCTCCTGGGTCTATATATATGAGCTCACCCCTAGCTCATTTAAAAATTCAAAAAATGCTCTGAACCCCTGCCTGTTTGGTTTTGCAGCCATTTTCTTGTCTTCCAAATCCAAAATTTTTCACTCTAACACATAGATATACCCACATACTACCACATATCAAAAATTAACCAGTAGATTTGGACGTTTAAAGCTTATGATTTGGTAAAAAGCCCGTGTAGCAGTCTATTGTGAGTATTTTTACGATCAGCAAGTTTATATTATTTCATTACGCTGTTATACACTTGCATATCAAGTTTTGTTTTCTAAATATGCCCGGAACTAAGTTCCGTGGCCGTTTTTGTTAACTTTTGGTACATTTTAGTACCTAAACGCATTTTCTGGCATTTCTACAACTCGGATTGACGATCCGTCGCTTCTAACAGCTTTTATATACTTGCATCTTCGTTATTAGCAACTTCGCCGGACTGGGTTATCTTCCCAGTCCGGGTTTGACTTTTTTTGTATATATTTAACTGTATATATACTAACTTTTTAATTTTGTCAAGCCCGGATGTCAAATCTGCGGTAGTTTATTGCTTATATATATATATATATATATATATGCACTCTTCACTGGACTGGGTTGTCTTCCCAGTCCCGATTTGACTATTTTATTGTCTATATTTAATTATAAATATATATATATATTTACATTCCAGTTCGGCCTGGATCATTCTGTGGCCTTTTTACTGTTTATATATATATATATATATATATATATATATATATTTATATTTCCGTCCGGGCCTCGGAGTGAAAACCCACTGCCCTTTATCGCTTTTGAATATATATATATATATATATATATATTTTATTCTGTCCAGCCTGGATCATTCCGTGGTTTTTATACAGCTTTTACAAATATATATATTTCCATTCCAGTTCGGGCATCGAAGTGAAAACCCACCGCCCTTTACCGCATATATATATATATATATATATATTTTCATTCTGTCAAGCCTGGATCACTTCGTGACTTTTTATAGCTTTTATAAATATATATATATATATTTACATTTCAGTCCGGGCATCGGAGTGAAAACCCATCGCCCTTTATAGCTTTCGTATATGTATAATTATATATATATATATATATTGCTTTACTCATTTTATTAAATTGTTGCTTTAAATATTCATTTGATATGAATCGGCACTGACATTTCTACGGGTGAACTAGATTTCTTTAAATCTCGCTAACTCTAGCTTTCAAACGGTTCAAAATAGGTCCATACAGAATCGGGAAGCTAGAATGACTGAGATTTATTTAAAGCTAGCATTTTTTTAGTTTCAGTTATAAAAGCTACCTCGCGGCCTTTAGATCACTATCTAGTGGGAACGAGACGCTTTGGCCTTGTGCGAGCCAGGATTTACTGATGAATCCTCGGTTCTGGCGATATTTGGATATATTTTTGTACAAATTTGAGCTATGCAGGTTTATTGACCTCCCTATGTGAGCCTATGAATCGTGGGATTCATGATCAAACTGATCAGAATCTGATTCCCACGATGGACAAACTCCACTTTACAAATGTACCCTGCCAGTTTTTTTGTAAAAATGTACACAAAAGATCTTAAAACGGTTATCCGGATTTAAGTTCTCAACATAGTAAAAATATGGTTTGTCGTGTCAGAGTCACTCAGATGGCTGTTATGCCCATGAGAAGACCTACATTTATATATATTTTGTGGTCGAGGATACTTCGTAGCTCGACAAACACCATTCAAACTGAGCCTTAAGGCTGAAAAGATAAAACTAAAGTATCAATATGCTTCAATTCCTATGTTAGCGTAAGAGTTTGAAAACCTTCTTTCAAAACATCATTTCAATAATCTTATCGAAAAAAATAAGCTTTTGCAAATAAAATAAAAATACTTTTGCAAATCAAATCAAAGACTTTTTGCAAATCAAATCAAACCCTTCATATATAGGTTCAACGATGCGTAAGCATACTTCCAATCAAACATAGGCCCAATTTTCTTCCAGCATTCACACACACATTGCAGATTTAAAAGGGAAATATTGAAAAGATGCGGTACCGTGTTTACACAGGAGTTGTGGGGTGCCTAACACCTTCCCCACATTTAACCAAGCCCCCAAACTCAAAACTTCGATTTCAAAGATCAAGTTTCGACAGTGTCCAGCAATTGGGCCTCTTTTCAAACAAAACTCGGTTGAGTTGGTACAACCATTTCAAATCTACCAACTGGAGACTCTGTAAAACATTCAATCGTCGACATGATACATGTTGGCCTTTTCTTAAAAAATCCTTCAAAACCTTTTTCACAATAAAAAGAGTAAGGGTAGACATAACTTAGGAAGAGAGAAAGATCCGGGTTGTGACCCGACCCGCGGATTTTTTTCCGACGTCGACAGGTGGCGACTCTGCTGGGGATTGTAGAGGTCTTAGGCCGCGTTCAAAATCTTTTCAAAAAATTTCACTTTAAAAATCTAAGTGTGTGCGAATGCTGCGTCTTTACATTGAATGAATGCGTGAATGCTGCGTCTTTACATTGAATGAATGTGAATGAATGCTTTCCTATTTTTTTAGTGCTTCGCACCCATATTAGTGCTTCGCACCAATGTCATCATATGCATAATGGTGAGACGCGATGTATGTGAATGTATGTTATATGATTCCTCCACCAGGAGGCAAACCAGTCGGTGATAAGTAATGTCTTCGAGGGCGAATAAGTCTTCGGGGCTCATGAAAATGCACCACTCAGATTCGGTCTAGTTGAAAGATCGGATTAATTTTCCCTCTAGTAGATTGCAATGATCTGGGGACCTTCATGCCGAAAAAGCCGCGAGAGTAACCTAAGATAGGTCAGCCTCTGATTAACCAAATCCGATGGGAAGTTTCTTCATGCCTTCCTCTTTCAATTCAATGTCAAGTTTTCAATTCCAAATGTAAAGGAAAACAATGTAAATAATAAAATTTTACATTCCTTGTTATATACATCTTGTCATCCTGTCATCAAAATAACTGACCTCGGTTTTGCAGGATAAGTTTAAAAAACCACAAAAACACATCATGGCATGCATCCTATCCATACCTAGTTCAGGAAATTGACACGCCTACGTTTTGTTGTAGGTGAAAAATTGGTCCTGTTACTAGATCTAAGTCTAAGAAAGCACTAACTCCATCCACGGACATGACTTCAAGTGCTCAGCCAGAATCCACCCCTGTCTTTAGGGAAGAGTTCGAAGGACTGAAAAATCAGATAGCCGAATTGGCTTGTTTCTCAAGAGAACAAAGAAAGGCTCTTAAAGGAAAGCAAGCCCAAGCTCACACTGAACCCGAAACACCTGATGGTAGTGGTGGCAGTCAAGAGACCGAAAAGACAGATACTCAGATTTCTAGACCACAAAACCAGGACACAACTAACGAACCCCTGAAATCACCATCCTTAACAAAGAACAGGAAGCTGGTGACATTCTGAAGAAAGTACAACAGATGGAAGAAACTATTCGGTCTATCAAAGGGACTGGGGCATTTGGTAGTGTCAATTATTCAGACCTTTGTATATTCCCTAGGGCTCGTTATCCCAAAAAATTTAGAACTCCTGATTTTGAAAAATATGATGGATTGGGAGACCCTTACACTCACTTGAAGGTGTTCATTGGAGAACTCGGATCCTATGCAGAGGACGAGAAGCTTCGAATGCAGTTATTCCAGAAGAGTCTGACCGGAGAGGTTAGAGCTTGGTACGCCCATCTAGACAACTCCAAAATCCACAACTGGCACATGCTTTCCTCAGTCAATACAGTTTCCAAACTCAACTAGCTCCAGATAGATACCAGATCACCGAAATCAAGAAACAAAGTACTGAATCATTCAGAGAATATGCTCAACGGTGGAGGAGGGTTTCAGCAAAAGTCACCCTAGCTATGACTGAGTCTGAGATAGTCATGACCTTCCTCGATATTCAAGACGCTCCATATTAGGAGAGGATCCTAGCAGGCATAGGAAAACCATTCTCTGAGATGATCAAGCATGGAGAGATGACCAAAATGGGGCTAAAGTCTGGGAAGATAAAGGACCTGAATACCTTAGAAGCCGTTGCCGAACATATCCAGTCCAGGAATTAAATCCCCGGAGAGCACATAAGAAGAAAGAAGAAGAAGTGTCCTTAATATTGCAAGGACAGAATCCAAAGGGCGAGTCAAACAATATGCCCCTTTCAAAGGAGGAATTATACCCCTTTTTAAGCTCTTACACAGCCTTCAAACCCTCCATTCCAGAAGACTATGGAGGCCAAGCGTTGAAGAACATTCACCCCTTTAGGGGATTCCCTCGAGAATATGTTGAAATTGTTAACCGCACAGAAAAAGATTGTGCAAATCCTTCCACCAACCAATACCGGCGGACAGAATTTTGACCCAAGTAAGAAGTGTGCTTACCATTCCGGAGCTCCAGGCCATGACACACAAGACTGTTGGTCTCTCAAGCACAAAATTCAAGACTTGATTGACAATGGAGAGATTGTGGTGACAAAACCCGAGCAACCGCACATGCAGGATAATCCCCTCCCTCAGCATAAAGAGGAAAATGTCAACATGATCAACACAGGAAATGGTGAAGGATCCAAATACCTCCGTTATACAAGAGAGTCGATTGCGTCTAGGAACAACAACCCAGATAGTTGGGAAGTCTCGAAAAGGCCATTCCTGATAAAGCAGGAGATTAGCTCTATCAAGGAACAAATTGAACAGTTAGCAGAACTGGTTGTATACCAACATCAGATCACCAGACAGATGATGAACCAGACCAACCAATCTGAGGCAAATCCTCCCACACCGGAGATTAGTTCCATCCCCATGAGGGATCACTACCGATCTCATGAGCATGAATTCTGGGTCGACAAGATGGCCAAAGAGGAGAATTTCCAAGTTGGTAGGAATAGAAAATTCGCCTTTCAAAGGAATTTCACTAACCTGAACCAACCGATGAAGGAAATCCTCCAGATATTAATCAACGAGGGAATGGTTGCAAATTTATTACCTCCATTAAACCCGCGATCCAGGAAATTCAAGCCTGACCAAACTTGTCAATACCACTCCAATGCACCCGGCCATGATACTGAGGATTGCTGGGCACTTCGTAACCTGATTCAGAATATGATTGAAAGCGGTGAATTGATAAGAAGGAATCGAGATTATGGCCTCCTAGATGAAGAAACTCTCTTTATTCCCACTGCGTGGAATCAGGATACTTTGACTGTTATTTCCTGTGATAAGAAGTCATCTCTCACACCCTTAGTACTGCCAGGGAAAAGGGTCCAAGAAACACAAAATCCCATGAAGGTGACTGCACCCGAGCCTTTAATCTTGCCCTTCAGGCCTCAGTATCCAGTTATCAGTCTGAAGAGGGTCCCATAGAACTACAGGAATGACGAAGGTTCAACCACAAACAAAATTGCCATTGTACCAAAGAAGAATCCATGGTACTTGCCTCAACGGGTGATCAAATCAGTCATCAAAGCCAAAGAAAAGGTGGCTGGAGAGAATTCGAAGAGTTCCTCGACAAAATGGGACACCATGAAATCAAAGTGGTGCAAAACTTGAAAGACGCACCCAAGCAGATGTCCATCCTAGATCTGGTCTTATCCTCAGTGGATCATTGCAACATTCTGGTGAAAATACTATAAGAAGCCCATCTGCCACATACCGTGGATACCGAGAAATTCCATCACTGTGGTAAAACATATTTTCAACAGCAATGTGATATCTTTCACTGACAATGATATACCTGCATAGGGGACGGGTCATCGCAAGTCATTACACATAGCAGTGATGTCTTTCGAATATGTGATCGGAGGTGTGCTCAGAGATGGAGGATCATCCCTCAACATCTGTCTCTACGATACCTTGGAGAGAATGAAGATCAACCCGAACCAGATCAAAACCAGTCATGTGGTCATCCGGGCTTTCGATGGATCTCGCCGACAAGCTATGGGAGAAATAGAGCTTCCACTGGAGATTGGTCCACACATTTTCTATGTGTCCTTTCAAGTGCTCAACATCCCCACTGAATACAACTTGTTGTTGGGTAGACTATGGATCCACATGGCAGGGGCAGTGCCATCCATCCTCCATCAACAACTAAAATACATTATCAACGGTAACTTAATCACGGTAAATGCCGAACCAGAATACCCTGTCTGCATATAGGGAGACATGCTGGTGATCAGCCTGGATGCAAGAATTGAATCTGCTAGTTTTTAAGCCTTGGAGGTGAGTGATACTCAATATCTACTAGTTGGGGCACCAGCCTTGAAGCCTAAAGTCTCCCCTGAAGTGATGACAGTAGGCCAAGAGATAGTATCTTTAGGTTTTCAACCTGGAGAAGGGTTAGGAAAGAACCAACAAGGTATTGCAAGTCCAGTCCAAATCCCGAGCCAGTCAGGGAGAGCCAGATTAGGTTATTTATCCAGGTCAAGCTGCCGGAATCCACATAAGCACCCTAAGGCTTATGCTTCCACCATACTGCTGCCAAATCTCACTGATGCTGGTTTCGTAAAGCCAATGAGGAAGATCCTCGCTGTGATATCAGCCATGCTGTTTCCTCCAATCATACCGACCGGTGAAAGAAATCCCCAAAGCCTGAGGGTGATAGCAAAAAGGGAAAAGAAAAGATCCTGTACGAAGGACGAGACCCATTTGCTAACATGCGGGTTATCATAAACTACGAGGGTATGAATGATGAGATCCCAGACAGTGACGATGAGGATCAGATTCAAATTCCCCACATCAAGAATGGAAAAGGGGGCAGTTCAAAGAAAAATCTTGGCCCTATTGTAAAAGATGTCTCAGTCATTAGCCGAGACGAGGCAGACGAGCACAATTCTTTGATCCTCCATGTTCATGAAGATCTAACCCTGGATAACTGGAACAGCATACCTTGCCTCAGTCAAAAAGGATAAAGGGGTAGAGAGTCCGTCTGCCCTGTAATATGCTTTCATTTACTGCTTACTTTTGATTGCACAGCTATAGCAGTAACTTTTGTCATGCTTTGCCAAATGCTTTGTATATTTAAGCAGTTGCATATATTAAAGTGAAAGCATTTTTGTTTTCAGGACTCCAGAATTAGATTTGTTTGTCACTGCTGATGAGATGCCAACCTGTCACAGTGACTATAACTTTGATGTAGAACTGGACTTCGACTTAATGGATATTGATCAAGAGGAGGAAGATGACTATGAGGTGCCCGAGGAGATCAAAGAATGGGTCGAAGACAAACCCAAACCAAACCTCGACCAAACCAACACAATTAACATATGAACCTTCGAAAACATCAAAGAAATCCAGATAGGTGTAGACCTTACCCAAGATCAAAAAGCCGACCTGATCGAACTCCTAATACAGTTCCAAGATGTGTTTGCATGGTCACATTAAGACATGATTGGCCTATCTACTGACATTATCATCCATCGAATGCCCATCAAAGATGAATTCAAGTCAGTCAAACAGAAGCTTAGGCGTTTGAAACCTGAATGGAGTCTGAAAGTCAAAGAAGAGGTCTTTAAACAATTCAAAGCCGGTATCATCATGGTATCAACATACCCAGAGTGGCTATCAAACATAGTTCTCATACCTAAACCCGGAGGGAAGGTACGAGTATGCATGGATTACCTGAATTTGAATAAAGCCTGCCTAAAGGATAATTTCCCAGTAACGTTCATCCACATCCTGATAGACAACACGGCGCAGTACAACATGTATTCATTTATGGATTGTTTTGCTGGTTACCACCAGATCATGGTTGCTGAATAGGATAGGGGGAAAACAGCTTTCATTACTCCCTGGGGAACCTTCTGTTACAGAAGACTATCCTTTGGCCTCATCAATGCCGGAGCCACATATCAGCGAGCTATGATGGCCCTATTTCATGACATGATGCATAAGGAGATAGAGGTTTATATGGACGACATCATCATCAAATCTCGGAGGGAGGATGATCACCTTGACCATCTCAGGAAGCTGTTCAACAGGTTGCGTAAGTACAACCTCAAGCTGAATCCCGCCAAGTGTACTTTTGGCTTCAAATCAGGAAAATTATTGGGATTCCTGGTGAGTAATCGAGGCATTGAACTAGACCCTGCCAAGATCAAAGCCATCACTGAGATGCCAATACCTCGAACAGAGAAGGAGATACGCGGGTTCCTGGGAAGGATTAATTTTATAAGCAGGTTCATTTCCCAGCTCACATCAACATGTGAACCCATATTCAAGCTACTAAGGAAGAATTCCTCCAACAATGGAATGAGGATTGTCGGAAAGCCTTCCTTGCCATCAAGAAGCAGCTGATCGAAGCACCAGTCATGGTACCCCCAAGGGATGGAGTTCATCTGTTTATGTACTTGTCCGTCAATGACAATGCAATGGGCTGTATGCTGGGACAGAAAGATGATAGTAGCAGGGAGAGAGCCATCTACTACATCAACAAAAGGTTCAGCAGTGGTGAACAAAAGTACACCCTGATCGAAAAGACGTGTTGTGCGTTAACATAGGCCGCAATGAGATTACAACATTGCCTCCATGGGCACACGACCTACCTCATATCCCACATGGTTCCACTGAAGTACGTATTCAATAAGCCAATGTTGAATTATCGACTTTCTAAATGGCAGTTGATCCTACAGCAGTTCGACATTGTCTACGTAACTTAGAAGTCCATCAAAGGTCAGGGCATTGCAGATCAACTAGCCGAAGCACTATCAGGCCTGAAGACTTATAACTCCTCGTGAGTTAATCTCGTACTATATCATAGTACATTCTCGTTATAGCATCAAACTATAACTATTCAATCATTACAGACCATCTATCTTTTACAACTTTAAAAGATCACGTTGTGATCTTATTCTATAATCATCTTCTTATGATTCTTTTATTATCCCATTATCGTTTTGTTTTAAAAACTTCTAATCTTACCTTTTATCATATCATACTATGATTTCATAATGCTTTTAAATCTTATAGACTTCGTCTATTCATCGTTATTCGTCATCCTAATTATTGGAGTTAGGCAACTCCTGGTTTTTATCTCTACATCTCTTCAAGATTCTTCTTTGAATCTTCTTGTTTATTAAATAACTTTTCCTTTAAGAACTTAATATCGTTCACGTTACTCAATATTTTATTCGGGTTTTATTCCTCGCCATTCTAATCTTCTTCTTATAACATCGCTAGGACTTCACACCTCCTACACTTCTACGTATGTGAAAAGAATCACATTTTCATTATACGTAACTTAAACTTAACTTCTTATTCTCTAAGGTCATAGCCTAAGGTACTCTTACCTAAGGTGTATAACCTACAGCTCTGATACCAACTGTAACGACCCCAAAATTCATACAATATAATTCTCATTCTCGATCGTTAGCAATACATCTTTAATCTATCTTTACATCATTATTCGATATTAAAATCACTAAAAATACGGAATATTTAAAACTTTTATAAACTTCTTTCTTTTATTGCCCTGAATCGCAACCTTTACATTACATCTCTTCGATTCAAATCTATATCATGAATCGTCACCACAAAATGACTATACAAAGTCTTACATCATAAAGCAATATTCATATACATTGGGTAACTCCACTTATAATTCAACAACATGTTACATTCAAAACATTAAATACATTTCTCATAAAACATAAGTAATCTTCGTGAGTATAGATCTCTATAATTCACTTAGCACGTATCCTCACCTCGAAATCTTTACCTGTAAAAATTATTATTTGCAAGAGTGAGCTCGACAGCTCAGCAAGTTCTAACAGTTTTCATGCATCACATAGCACATAATAATATGCTCAACATACATATCATAATAATTAAAGTAACATGGCATACATGCTTTAATTCACATAGCAAATATAAAGATTAAGTTCCTTACTCAATCATCATTATTTAACCAAAACAATGTAGTCATAAATTGACTTTAACATTTTATGATTACAACATGTATAACATATCATGCTCTCTTACAACACATATAACATATCATGTAATTTAAAATAGTTCATCAAGTTCACGTAGAAAATAGGAACCGAAAGACTTTCTTTGATCGTTGTTTACCAATAACAGATTAACAGCTTACAGCTATCTGCACTTCACGTGCCCTACACAATTATATAATCATGCACATCAATTATTAGTCATATAGCAACACATAGTAGTTGTAATACAAACTCTACTCTACATCTCATAACTCTTTCTACTATCAATACACAATGTTCAATTAGATTGTGTTAACTTTCGACTTATATCTCACTATATTTCTTTTTAGTAATATTCGAAATCATTCATGTGTTTAAGTCTTGCTAGGACTACTTATTGATTTTATATTAACCCCATTTCATATCTTATAATGTTCATTTCATTAGAATCAAAACACTATTTACGTTCTTTAACACTTGTCACGGCGTTTCGACGTTCATTCGTCATACGCCCGAATTGTCTCTCTTGTGTATGCTTAGGGTGCTTACATAACTTATCTAATACATCATTTATTAATGACAATTCAACAAGGAAATATAGTCCAACCATGGAAAATGTATTTCGATGGAGCGGTAAACATGGAGGGTGCCGGAGCTGGGGTAGTCCTTATCTCTAGTACAGAAGAACAATATCCTGTGGCTACCAAACTATAATTTGGCAACACCAACAACACAACCGAGTATGAAGGTTGCATAATGGGGTTGAAGTTAGTCTAATCCATGGGTATCAAACATTTACTAGTCTTTGGAGATTCTGAGTTGGTCATTAGACAAACCACTGAGGCATATCACACCAAAGAACTGCTTTTGCTGCCCTATCATCGACAAGTTGTTAACATATCTTTGGATTTTCAAGACATAACCATCATCCATATTCCTCGGGGTAGGAATGACTTCGCTGATGCATTGGCAACGTTGGCTTCCTTGATCCATATATCCGATAGGAGTGGGATTCCCTACATCAAATCCACAAGTCAAAAGGCCCCGACATACAAGAATTACATTGGATACATATCGAATGAAATACCTTCTATCAAACAGCCTTGGTATCAAAACATCAAGGAATGTCTCTGAGATGGATCTACACCCGCTGGGGCAAGACAATCCGAACGAAAGCAGATTCACAAAATGGCTATGAAGTTCTATTTAAGCGGAGATGCACTATATAAAAGGGATACTAGAATAGGTTTGTTAAGATACCTTGATAAAGGGCAAGCCCAGAGATTGATGGATGAAGTCCGTGGTGGAGTTTGTGGTCCACACATGAGCGGTCATCTGCTGACCAAGAAGATATTAAGAACAAGGGCATTATTAAATATCTCTCAAGGATGATTGCGATGATCACGTCAAGAGATGCTTTCAATGCCAAGTACATGGGAATACCATACACGCTCCTCCAAATGAGCTACACAACATGAGTTCACCATGACCTTTCTCCATGTGGGGAATGGATGTGATCGGTCCAATAGAACCAAAAGCCAGCAATGGTCATCGATTCATCTTCACCATGATCGATTACTTCACCAAGTGGGTTGAAGCTGCCTCTTTTCCTAAAGTCACCAAAGAGGTCATCATTGGTTTCATCAGAAATAATGTCGTCTGTCGATATGGACAACCAGAGGTGATGGTATCAGACAAAGCTAAAAACCTGAACAATTAAATGATGAAAGAACTATGTAGCAAGTTCCACATTAAGCATCTCAATTCCGTCATCTATCGGCCCAAGATGAATGGTGCTATCGAAGCGGCCAACAAGAACATCAAAAAGATCATGCAGAAAATGTCCGCCAATCACAAAGAATGGCCTGACCTGCTGCCTCTAACCCTGTTAGCATACAGGACATCAATGCGTACCTTTACTGGGGCTACCCCCTGTTCATTGGTCTATGGCATAGAAGCAGTCCTTCCCATAGAAGTAGAGATGGAGTCCTTGCGAGTGTTAATTGACGCTCAGATGGACGAAGATAAGTGGTTGCAAGATTGGTACCACCAACTATCTCTGATAGATGAAAAGAGGGCTACAACCATTTTCCACGGGTAGGTATATTAGTAAAGGATTACTCGATCGTACAACAAGAAAGTCCGAATTCGGCAATTCAAAGAAAATGACTTGGTGCTGAAGAAAGTTCTGACCAATCAGGATGAAGCCAAAGGAAAGTTCGCCCCAAATTGGGAAGGCCCTTTCATTGTCAAGGAGGTGTTGATAGAAGGAGCTATCAGATTGCAAGAGATAGATGGGAGTGAATTTCTCCAACTCATTAATTCAGACACCGTGAAAAGGTACTATGTTTAAAACGCATGCCTACCTGCATCCTGATCCTGCAAATCAAATCAGGTTCGATTTTCACTAAAAATCGAAACTACGAATGACCTGATCTCCCTCAGCCCAAGAGTACGTAGGCAGCCACTCCTGGTGCGGTCAAACCAAACAAAAAATTCAAAAAACTCATCAAACCAAACTTAAAAGAGACACTTCTCAAACCTTTCATACCAAAACTGAACTACGAATGACCCGATCTCCCTACACCCGGGAGTACGTAGGTAGCCATTCATGGTGGGATTTGACCTTCAAGAAAAAACAAAAACCAATAAAAACCAGTTCTAAGACATCTATACTATATGAAACCTAAAAACTATCAAGCCTCCTTGGTCAGAAGACCTATTTGAGATACTCTCTGACATCTCACTATCAGTCCATCAAGGAGAAGCTCAAGATACATCAACAACAGCAAGTCATGAAAGAAGTGGTAATCACTCAGCAATGACAACACATATCCAAACAGGGAAGTGAATCAAAATATATTTCTCTGATATATAATACTGTTTGATATATACATAGTATCCTGTACATAACAAAAATGGCTGATCTAGTATGTGCAGGAAAAATAAAGCTAGTCTATGAACCCATAGATAAACAGGATAGCAGTGCCAACATGGCATCTCGCTCTGAAGATGGAGGAGCCGCTGCAAGCGCAGTACCCTCAGCCTCCATGCGGGTCAAAACATCCACTACCATTTGCATAGTGGAACTGTGATCATCAATGTAAACACCCATCTCGGCAACCAGACCATGAGTATAAGATCGGAGAGCAGTACTGTCAGCAATGTGGAAATCCCGGGAAGCTATGGCCTCATCCCTCTCCACAAAAGCAGCATCCCTGGCAATCAAAACCTCCTCAATCTCCTCAAAAGCTGCGTCCCTGGCAATCAATGTCTCCTCAATCTCTCCTCAACCAATGTCATATCTCGAGTGGCTCGAGCCTCATCTCTCTCCGCAAAAGCTATATCTCTGCCAGACAGGGCAGTCAACATCAGCGCTCTAGTCTGATATCTCTCAAAGGTCATCATATCTAGTGAGTTTGCCAAAGCTGGATCTGTCCCGACAGGAATGATCGGGGGATCAATAACTAGTGCTGCTGTCAGACCCATGAACAACTCATCCTCAGTAGGAGAATCAGGATCCTCTATAGGCTCCTCCTTGTCTGAATCCACTATCGGAGCTAACTGGATAAATGCAGCTGATGCTATATCTGCCTCCAATCACGCTGTAGACACTCAAAATTTTATTTTCCTGTTACTAACACTGTAGGAGGGCAAGACTGTCTTTCCAAATCAACCCTGGTCTTAATACTGGGCTGTCAACTCAACCCCGGTATTAATATCGGGTCGTCAAATCAACCCCGGTCTCAATACCGGGCCATCAACTCAACCCCAGTCTCAATACTGGGCCATCAAATCAACCCCGATCTCAATACCAGGTCATCAACTCAACCCCAATCTCAATACCGGGCCGTCAAATCAACCCCGGTCTTAATACCAGGCCATCAACTCAACTCCGGTCTCAATACCGGGCCGTCAAATTAACTCCGGTCTCAAAACCTGGCTGTCAACTCAACCCCGGTCTCAATATCGGGCCGTCAAATCAACCCCGCTCTCAATATCGGGCCATCAACTCAACTCCGGTCTCAGTACTGGGCCGTCAAATTAACCCCGATCTCAATACCAGGCCATCAACTCAGCTCTGGTCTCAACCTAGGAAGTACAGGTCAGCTCCCATCTCAACCCGGGAGGTAGAGGTCAGCCCCGGTCTCAACCCGGGAGGTACAAGTCAACCCCGATCTCAACCCTGGAGGTACAGGTCAGCCCCGATTTCAACCCGGGAGGTACAGGTCAGCCCCGATCTCAATTTAGGATGTACATGTCAGCCCCGTTCACAAGTCGAGAGGTACAGTTCAACCCCGATCTCAACCAGGGAGGTACAGGTCAGCCCCGGTCTCAACCCAGGAGGTGCAGGTAAGCCCCGGTCTCAACCCGGGAGGTACTGGTCAGCTTAGGTCTTAACCCGAGAAGTCCAGGTCAGCCCTGGTCTCAACCTGAGAAGTACAGGTCAGCCCCGGTCTCAACCCGGGAGGTATAGGTCAGCCCCGATTTCAATCCAGGAAGTACAGGTCAGCCCCGGTCTCAACCCGGGAGGTACAGGTCAGCCTCGGTCTCAACCCAGGAGGTACAGGTCAGCCCCGGTCTCAACACGGGAGGTACAGGTCAGCCCCGGTCTCAACCTGGGAGTTATAGGTCAGCCCCGGTCTCAACTTGGAAAGTACAGGTCAGCCCCGATCTCAACCCAGGAAGTACAGGTCAGCTCCGGTCTCAACCCGGGAGGTACAGGTCAGCCCCGGCCTCAACTCGGGAAGTACAGTTTAGCCTCGGTCTAAACCCGGGAGGTACAGGTCAGCCCTAGTCTCAACCCGGGAAGTACAGGTTTGCCCTGGTCTTAACCTGGCAGGTTCAGGTCATCCCAGGTCTCAACCCGGGAGGTACAGGTCAGCCCCGGTCTTAACCCAAGAATTACAGGTCAGCCCTGATCTCAACCCAGGAAGTACAGGTCAGCCCCGGTTTCAACCCAGGAGGTACAAGTTAGCCCCGGTCTCAACACAGGAGGTACAGGTCAGCCCCGGTCTCAACTCAGGAGGTACAGGTCAACCCCGGTCTCAACTCGGGAGGTACAGGTCAGCCCCGATCTCAACCCAGAAAGTACAGGTCAGTCCCGGTCTCAACCCAGGAGGTACAGGTCAGCCCCGGTCTCAACCCGGGAGGTACAGGTCAGCCTCGATCTCAACCCGGGAGGTACAGGTTAGCCCCGGTCTCAACCCAGGAGGTACATGTCAGCCCTAGTCTCAACCCGGGAAGTCAAGTCACCTTTGGAAATAATCTTGAAGCATCACAACATCTCCAGAGAAAAACCTAGAATTTCCAAGTCAGCCTCGGAGACAACACTGAGGACGAATAGACTTGAATGGGATCCAAACCTTGGAAACAACCCCAGGAAGTCAGCCGAAGGCCATGCCGACATTGAAGACAACCTCGGGAGGGGAAAATGGTCATTTTACCAACTTGAAGCCAATTTGGTCAAACGCAAGCCGAATTGATACCACCAAGGTCAAAACAAACCATAACAATGATCCCGAGTGCAAACAGCGCAAGACAGCTTAACGGACAAACTACGTAGAATCGAAGACCTAGTTATGAACCTGTCTTTTTGGACCCAAAAATTATTTTATCCCATGTCATTGTGACACTCTCGGCGAGGGCTTTTCGGAAAGGTACAACACGCCTTAAACAGACACTCCGATCAAAAGTTAAAAAGTTTCGAACCTGACATCGCATTGCTCGGAGTGCACATACTTCGATGCAACGGTACCCGCCATGTGGGCCCTGCCATGTGGGTTTTGCCACATGGAGCCACACCTCTACCTGCTGCAGCAGCAGGTAGAGTGGAGGCTCCTGGGTCTATATATATGAGCTCACCCTTAGCTTATTTAAAAAAATTTAGAAACGCTCTGAACCCTTGCCCGTTTGGTTTTCCATCTATTTTCTTGTCTTCCAAACCCAAATTTTTCACTCTAACACGTAGATATACCCACATACTATCACATATCAGAAAATAACCGGTAGATTTGGACTTTTAAAGTCTATAATTTGACAAAAAGCCCGTGTAGCAGTCCATTGTGAGTATTTTTACGATCAGAAAGTTATTATTACTTCTTCGCACTTTTATACACTTGCATATCAAGTTTCATTTTCTAAATATACCCGAAACTCAGTTCCGTGGCCGTTTTTGTTAACTTTTGGTATATTTTAGTACCTAGACGAATTTTTTTGGCATTTTTACAACTCGGATTGACGATCCGTTGCTTCCAGCAGCTTTTATATACTTGTATCTTCGTGTTGAGCAACTTTGCCAGACTGGGTTATCTTCCCAGTCTGGGTTTACCTTTTTTTGTATATATTTAACTGTATATATACTAACTTTTCAATTCTGTCAAGCCCGAATGTCAAATCCACAGTAGTTTACTACTTATATATATATATATATATGCAGCATTCACCATACTAGGTTATCTTCCCAGTCCTGGTTGACTACTTTTTTGTCTATATATATATATATTTACATTCTAGTTCTGTCTGGATCATTATGTGGCCTTTTTACTGTTTTTGCACCATTCACCATACTAGGTTATCTTCCCAGTCCTAGTTTGACTATTTTTCTGTCTAAATATATATTTACTTTCCAGTCCAGGCCTCGGAGTGAAAACCCACCGCCCTTTACTATATATATATATATATATATATATATATATATATTTCAATTCTGTCCAGTCTGGATCATTCCGTGGCTTTTACAACTTTTTATAAATATATATATATATATTTACTTTCCAGTCCGGGCAATGGCGTGAAAATCCATCGCCCTTTTAACGCTTTCATATATATATTTCAATTCTGTCAAAGCTTAGATCATTCCGTGGCTATTTACAACTTTTATAAATATATATATATACTTCAATTCTAGTACGGGCTTGTGAGTGAAACCCATCGCCTTTTACAGCTTTCTTATATATATAATTATATATATATATTGCTTTACTCATTTTATTAAATTGTTACTTTAAATATTCATTTGATATGAATCGGCACTGATATTTCTGCGGGCGAACTAGATTTCTTTAAATCTCGCCAACTCTAGCTTTGAAATGGTTCAAAATAGGTCCAGACAGAACCGGGAAGCTAGAATGACATTTATTTAAATCTAGCGTTTTTCTAGTTTTAGTTATAAAAGCTACCTCGCGGCCCTTAGATCGCTATCTAGTGGGCACGAGATGGTTCGGCCAGGTGCGAACTAGGATTTACTAATGAATCCTTGGTTCTGGCAATATTTGGATATATTTCTGTACAAATTTGAGCTGTGCAGGTTTATTGGCCTCCCTCTGTGAGCCTAGGAATCGTGGGATTCAAGATCAAACAGATCAGAATCTGATTTTCACGATGGACAAACTCCACTTTACAAATGTACCCTGCCAGTTTTTCTGTAAAAAATGTACATACAAAAGACCTTAAAACGGTTATCCAGATTTAAGGTCTCAACATAGTGAAAACATGGTTTGCCGTGTCAGAGTCACTCCGATGGCTGTCATACCCATGAGAAGACCTATACTTTTATATATTTTGTGGATGAGGATGCTTCGCAGCCCGATAATCACCATTCAAATTGAGCCTTATGGCTGAAAAGATAGAACTGAAGTATCGATATGCTTCAATTCCTATGTTAGCGCAAGGGTTTGAAAACCTACTTTCAAAACATCATTTCAATAATCTTATCGAGAAAAAAGAAACTTTTTGCAAATCAAATCAAACCCTTCGTATATAGGTTCAACGATGAATAGACATACTTTCAAATTAAGCATAAGCCCAATTGTCTTCCAGCATTCACACACACACACACTGCAGATTTAAAAGAAAAATATTGAAAAGATGCGGTACCGTGTTTACACGGGAGTTGTGGGGTGCCTAACACCTTCCCCACACTTAACTAAGCCCCCGAACTCAAAACTCTATTTTCAAAGATCAAGTTTTGACAGTATCCAGCTATTGGGCCTCTTTCAAATAAAACTCGATTGAGTTGGTACAACCATTTCAAATCTACCAACTGGCGACTCTGTAAAACGTTCAAATCGTCGACATGATACATGTTGGCCTTTTTCTAAAAAACCCTTTAAAACCTTTTTCACAAATAAAAAGAGTAAAGGTAGAGATAACTTAGGAAGATAGAAAGATTTGGGTTCTGACCCGACCCGCTGATTTTTTCCCGATGTCGACAGGTGGCGACTCTGCTGGGGACAGTAGAGGGCTTAGGCCGCGTTCAAATCTTTTCAAAATTTGCCTTTCATAGTTGCGTATGTGTGAATGCTGCGTCTTTACATTGAATAAATATGTGAATGATGAATCTTTACATTGAATGAATGTGAATGAATGCTTTCCTGCTTTTTTAGTGCTTCACACCCATATTAGTGCTTCGCACCAATGTCATCATATGCATAAACGGTGAGATGAGATGTATGTGAATGTCTGTTGTGTGATTCCTCCACCAGGAGGTAAACCAGTCGGTGATAAGTAATGTCCTAGAGGGCGACTAAGTCTTCGGGGCTCATGAAAATGCACCACCCAGATTCGCTCCAGTTGAAAGATCAAATTAATTTCCCCTCCAGTAGATTGCAATGATCTGGGGACCTCCATGCCAAAAAGCTGCGAGAGTAGCCTAAGATAGGTCAGCCTCTGATTAACCAAATCCGATGGGAAGCTTCTTCATGCCTTCTTCTTTCAATTCAATGTCAAGTTTTCAATTCCAATGTGAAGGAGCACAATGTAAATACCATAATAAAAATATTACATTCCTTGCTATATACATCTTATCATCCTGTCATCAAAACAATTGACCTCTGTTTTGCAGGATAAAATTAAAAAACCACAAAAACACATCATGGCATGCATCCTATCCCTACCTACCTTAGGATATTGACACGCCTATGTTTTGTTGTAGGTAAAAAATTAGTCCTATTACTAGATCTAAGTTTAAGAAAGCACTAAGTCCACCCACGGACATGACTTCAAGTGCTCAACCAGAATCCACCCCTGTCTCTAAGGAAGAGTTTGAAGGACTGAAGAATCAGATAGCCGAATTGGCCAGTTTCCTGAGAGAACAAAGTAAGGCTCTAAAAGGGAAGCAAGCCCAAGCTCACACAGAACCAGGAACACCTGGTGGTAGTGGTGGCAATCAAGAGACCGAAAAGGCGGATACTCAGATTCTTGGACCATAAAACCAGGACACAACCAACAAAATCCCTAAAATCACCACCCTTAGCAAAGAACAGGAAGCTGGTGACATTCTGAAGAAAGTACAGCAGATGGAAGAAACCATCCGGTCTATCAAAGGGACTGGGGTATGTGGTAGTGTCAATTATTCAGACCTCTGTATATTCCCTGGGGCTGGTTATCCCGAAAAATTTAGAACTCCTGATTTTGAGAAATACGATGGATTAGGAGACCCCTACACTCACTTGAAAGTATTCATTGTAGAACTCGGATCCAATGCAGAGGATGAGAAATTTTGAATGCAGTTATTTCAGAAGAGTCTGATCGGAGAGGCTAGAGCCTGGTACGCCCGTCTAGACAACTCCAAAATTCACAGTTGGGAAGAGTTGGCCCATGCCTTCCTTAGTCAATACAGCTTCCAATCTCAGCTGGCTCCAGACAGATACTAGATAACCAAAATCAAGAAACAAAGTTCTGAGTCATTCAGAGAATATGCTGAACGATGGAGAAGGGTTACAACACAAGTCACCCCAGCTATGAATGAGTCTGAGATAGTCATGACCTTCATTGATATTCAAGACGCTCCATATTATGAGAGGGTCCTAGCAGTCATAGGAAAACCATTCTCTGAAATAATCAAGCAGGGTGAGATGGCCGAAATGGGGCTGAAGTCTGGGAAGATAAAGGACCTGACTGCCTTAGAAGCCATTGCTGAGCATATCCAGTCCGAAAATTATAGGAGTAATCCCCGAAGAACATATAAGAAGAAAGATGAAGAAGTGTCCTTTGTATTGCAAGGACAAAATCCAAGGGGCGAGTCAAACAATATGCCCATTCAAAGGAGGAACTATACTCCTTTTCAAGCTCCAGCTCAACCTTTGAACCCTCCATTTAAGAAGACTATGGAGGCCAAACGTCGAAGAACATTCACCCTATTAGGGGATTCACTCGAGAATGTGCTGAAATTGTTAACCGCACAAAAGAAGATTGTGCAACTCCTTCCACCAACCAACACCGGTGGAAGGAATTTTGACCCAAGCAAGAAGTGTGCCTACCATTCTGGATCTCCGGGCCACGACACACAAGACTGTTGGTCTCTCAAGCACAAAATTCAAGATTTGATTGACAACGGAGAGATTGTGGTGACAAAGCCCGAGCAATCGCACGTGCATGATAATCCCCTCCCTCAACACAAAGAGGAAAATGTCAACATGATCAACACATAAAATGGAGAAGGATCCAAATACCTCCGTTATGTGGGGGAATCAACTCCATCTAGCAACAACAACCCAGATAATTGGGAAGTCTCGGAAAGGCAATTCCTGATAGAACAAGAGATTAAGTCTATCAAGGAACAAATTGAACAGTTAGCAAAACTGGTTGTATACCAACATCAAATTACAAGGCAGCTGATGAACCAGACCAACCAGTCTGATGCAAATTGTTGCCTATTTTATTAACAGTAATTAAACACGCAAGTATACGTGTTCATTTGTAACATTTAGCAAGGAAGGATATCGTTCCCACGAGGAAATAGATTCATATTACCAAATATCAATTTCAATTTAAATAATCTTAAATTAAACTACGAATAACGATTGTGATTTTGAGAATTCTAATTAACAACTAAAATATAACGTCACAAGCATGAATGCAGATGGAATAGGTTAAGATCATAACTTCCCTTAGTATTTCATTTAAACCAATACACTCCTCATTTTATTATTTAATCACTATGAATCGCTAACCAAGAATTCTTTATAATATTCAAGTACTTCTTCCGAAGACACATAAACGAATCCTTTTACATCCAGCAGTTACGCAACAGATTTACAAGGAACACCCTAACTAATTAATCCACTATATTCCTATGTGAATTAAAATAATTAGGGTTTTCAAGCACAGATTCTGTCAATGGTTGCAAAAGACATATAGATATATTCCTATCCTATATGCTAAACATATTAACCTTATTCAGATTATATGAACAGGTGCTATCATATCTAGATCTAACTCATACTCTATTTTCCAACTTCGTATAAATTATCCTAGTAATTGTTGATCAGGCAATTAATCAATGAACACAAGATATGATAAACGATTCAAGAGTAATTAACTTAAATTAAATAAGAAGCATCAATTTTAAATTACATACTAAGTTCTGTTGCGATCTTAATAAAAAATTAGTTCATAATGACAAAGGAAAACATCATCCAAATTAATATTCCAAACATCCCAAAGATTACAAAATTAAAGATACATGAAAGGGATAGAAGAAAATATTAGGCCGCTCCAAATCTCAAACTTGATCTTCAACCTTTTGTAGATCTCTTTCGTGTTCTCCTTTGACCTATCTCTGCAAATCCTTGTCGTCCGAAATTCCACGATACGTCTTTTTTGAAGTCTTCTTCCTTTTGTATTGAACCAAACCCTCCTGCCGGTTCCTCAAAATCAACTTAGCAGCAAAATAACTCACATTGGGCGTGGCCTAGCGCACTAGGAGCTAGGTTTAGTGCAATCCAAGCGCACTAGGCGCTAGACAAGGAGCAAGTAATTACAAAAATGCCACTCAACTCCAATTTTAATGATTTTTAATTCTTTTCTTCTCCCTAAATGACCAGTTTATCCCTCCAGCTCCATCCTACAAGAAATAAACACAAAAACTAATAAAAAGATACTAAAAACACTTAAGGATAACAATAATTAAGCTAAATAATATTTGATTCGTAAGTATAAAACTCACTCATCAAATACCCCCAAACTTAATCAATTATTTGTCCCCAAACAATGAACTAATGCAAATGCAACCTATCTAAATGCCTACGAATCAAATAACCAAATAACACAACATCCAATATCAGGCCTCCAAGATACACATAATACTCAATTTAGAACATCCAACCAACATAAAGTTTTCAACTCAAATCACTTAGTCAAATTATGCCTGTCGTTACTCATGTTATGTGTGTGTGTGTAAACCAACTCTTTTAATCAATCACAACTCAAATCACTCACATAAGCAACTTCTTAGAAAGAAACTCCAGTTTTTATTAAACTCAAACAGTTAATACAACCAATCCGACTAATGCAAGTAATTACTAAGCATAGGGGTATCACCAAGGGTTATCATACACATACTTTATTATTGTACGAGTGCGTTTTATGCTCCATCTCGCTTTTTAACTCGACTTATGCAATGTCTAGTTTCCTTAGGCTTACTAAACTACCCATGTATCGAGCTTTCGACCAGTGACTCCCAAACCAGTTGGCTTTAGGGCACTAGGTGTTAAGACACCCCTACGGATCTAATAACCCAAGTAGCAATGACCACGAAACTAAACCAGTCAAGTTTGATTATTTATTCTTATTTTTTCTGATTTTTCTCTTTTCTGATTTTTTTTCTATTTTCTTTTCTTTTTATGATTCACCCCAAGATTCCCCCAAACTTAGTTTCTTGCTTAACTTCCGCCTTCATGAATGTTTCACTGATTTCATCAAATATTATCCTAAATTTTCTTACCAGAAATAGATTATGTAACAATTTGTCTCAAATTGATCAAACAGTCAGTTATGTGCTTTCCTTACTAATTATAAGTTTCAGACAAGCATAATTGACTTCACAATTTAAGTCATTACTCCACATTAGTGTTCAATCCTATTTGAGTTTCACACTATTCCTTCAGTCTTATCATTGGCCAAAATTAGATAACTACATCATACCTTGCTTGATTTATGCAACTAGATGGTACACATGCAACATAACTCTAATGAAACATGTATAAGTACTACTAATATGAGTAAACTAAGCAACATACTCCTACTCTATATGCATAGACTATTAACTACAAAATATAATGCACCCCCAAACTTAAATGACACAGTGTCCTCATTGTGTAAGTGTAATTAAATTAAGAGCTGAGGACTTCCCTGATTAACGCCTACTCCTCTCCGGCATCTTCATCTTTGGCATTAGGAGGAGGTAAGTCTGGAGGTGGATACACTGACAGAGGTGGAGGGAGTGTGAACTGGTACGGAGTCCCGGCTGGATTCATTCGGTGAAACATATCTGCCAACGACGTGGTATAATGAGAATAAATTTTTGCTTGATATTGGGCAAGACAAGACTGTTGTCGATCCATACGGTCAAAACCCTGGTGTATCTGGGTTGCCACCAAGTCAATCCGTCTTGTATGATGTTGTAGGTCCCTCCGTATATTCTCAACCCAATTAGGTGGTGGCATTGAACTTGGGGCCTCAGGAGGATGCTCAACAGGCTGCTCAACATGTACTAGGGGAACGATAATAAATCCCAGTCCCCGTGGGTGTGATTCAGCCCCATCCCATATCTTGTATTTAACCATTACTTTATGATTAATTGGGGATAAAGGCATCATAACTTCTTCCTTATCATTCCATTGAACCCCTGCTTGTCAACACAATGCTGTAATTAAGGAAGGGTGAGGTAGACCACCTGTAGTTCCTGGGTGAATTCCGTTCAACATAGATTCATAGATCACCTCCCCAATGTCAACTGATTTACCCTTCATAATGCAAAACAACAATACAGCCCTTTGACTCATCACGTCACTCATATGCCTATACGGCATCAACTTTGCACAAATGAAGGCGTTCCAAGCTTTACCATATCGGCTTAGCTTTGATGTAGAGAATTGGCGTGCTTCTTGCTGATCTGTTAATGCCCATTCTATCCCTGGTTCACATAGGGCTGCAATCACCTCACTAAAATCCAAATTATATTTTATATAATCCTCATAATCACTGCTTATAATCTTGGACAGCCCATAATGTGCATTGATTGCTTTACGTCCCATGTTGACTGCTCATCCTCGAACCATAACATTGTTGCCATCAGCCACAGTTGCATTGGCATAAAATTCTCTTATAATCCTAACCACCGCAGGCTCGGGTTGAGCAATAAAAGCTAACCAATTGTGGCTTGATATCATTAAGGTAATTTCCCCATCTTGAGCTTCCGGGAGCAATCCTCGCTCAGGTATTAAAGGTCTTCCAGCTAACCAATTTTTATAATGTTCAGATGCTTCATAGGTTTGGAATCGCTTCTTGTCAAATTTTCCTGTAGCTCGTGAACTCTCTCCTCTCTGTCGCTTGCGAGCCATAGATGTGAGTGTCATTGTCTTGCCCGAACAAAATTAGAGTTCAAATCCTTCAGAAGCCAAAATTTATCCTTGAGGCACAATATCAAACAGTTGGAGTGCAATGTTATAAACAGCTTGTGCAAAACTCTTCCCCCAAACTTCTTTTTCACCAAAGATGTCAATTAACTAAGCACAATGTCCTTCCAAGGCAATACAATCAACAATTAAGAATACTCAGACCAATTGAGCCACACAAGCTTGATGGGTGCTCACACACAAATACGCAAAATATCTCCAATGCACTCACTAAATTAGTCCCCAAACAAGTTAATAGTTATGAATCATTGTTGAACTTACTTGGATATTGATGCTTTAATGTTCACTCCGTGTATGTGCTTGTTCAGAAGTGTGGACTTGAGTGAGTTGTGTCCCTGTTGGTTTGAAGAGGCGAGTTTGATTTATGGTGAAATTATGGGGGATATTGGGTTTGGTTTAGAAGAGGAAAGAATGGGGTTTCGTGGGTTAGAGAGGGTGAAGGATTGTGTTTGGGTAGGAATAGAAGAGTAGAAGAGAACTGACTTTATGTTTGAAAGGAGTTGTGCCCGACTTGGGCTTGAAAAATTTTCTTTGTTGCTGCATTAGCGCCTTAAGCGCTGGAGTTTAGGCTATTGGGGAGCACTAGGCTCTGCCCGACAGGGGCTTGGCTTGTGTTGGGGCAGTTGTCCGCATCATGCGCTGGGGTGGGCACGAGCCGGGCGCACTAGGCGCTGCCTTTTAGCCTACATGGGCGCACTAGGCACTGTGATGCAGGGATTGGGCTTGCTTTGGAGCAGCTGAGGCGCACTAGGTGCTAGGATGGACTGGCTCGGGCGCTTTAGGCACTGCAGGGAAAGATCTTATGTTTTAGCCTCCTTCATGATATTTCCTGAAATCCGATACACCCATATCAAATCATCAGTTTGCAGAGCAACTTTTTACTAATTAAATTAACTACTAATAAAAACTAATAAAATGATTAACTGAACTAAACTAGACCAAACTAACTACACTAAAAAAAACAAATAGACTGAAAATTTGAGAATTTGACAAATGGACATTCTACAATTGCACTCATAGGTGCTTGAGCGAGACCCTAGAATGGGTAGTCGTAGTGGCCATTAGTCGAACCCGCCAAATATAACCTTGGTTCCCATCCTGAAATAAATTAAAGACCATGTTAAAGAACATATGGGATGTAACTACTAAAATAAAATAACAGTGAAGCAAAATAAAATCAAATAAATATAAAAAAAAATTCCTGGGTTGCCTCCAAGTTAGCGCTTGGTTTATAGTCTTCAGCTCGACTGTGTTTTCGCCGTTCTAATCCGTGAGACTGACAGATGTTTTTTCATGATCGATGTGACCCCCATAGTAATGTTTCAACCTCTGACCTGTTGACTTTGAAAATTCATTTCGAATCTGGCTCCTCAACTTCCACGGCTCCGTGAGGAAATACCTTAGTAATACTGAATGGACCTGACCAACATGATTTTAACTTTCCTGGAAAAAGTTTTAGCCTGGAGTTGTATAACAACACTTTTTGCCCTGCTTCAAACTTTCTTTCTAGGATTTTCTCGTCATGCCACCGCTTAACCTTTTCTTTGTATAACCTCACGTTTTTATACGATTGGAGTCTGAATTCATCCATTTGGTTTAATTGTAAGAGGCATTTTTCTCCCGCAGCAGACATATCAAAGTTTAACTTCCGGATTGCCAAATAAGCACTGTGTTCCAATTCAATCGGAAGATGGCATGCTTTCACATAAACCAACCTGTATGGTGACATCCCGATCGATGTCTTGTAAGCTGTACGGTACACCCACAGAGCATCATCCAACTTGCTTGCCCAATCCTTCCTACTTGGGTTCACTACCTTCTCTAGAATTCATTTCACTTCTTGGTTAGAAACTTCGGCTTGACCACTCGTCTGCGGATGGTAAGCAGTTGCTATCTTGTGAGTGATTCCATATTTAGCGAGAGTAGCTGAAAACTGCTTGTTGCAGAAGTGTGTGCCTTCATCACTAATTATCGCACGAGGAGTGCCGAATCTAGAGAAGATGTTCTTGCGAATGAACTTAACCACAACCTTAGCATCATTGGTGGGTGATGCGATAGCTTCAACCCACTTCGAAACGTAGTCCACCGCAAGTAGAATGTAAGAATTGCTAAAAGATGAGGGGAAGGGTCCCATGAAGTCGATGCCCCACACATCAACTAATTCAACTTCTAGGATCATATTTAGTGGCATCTCTTGTCGCTTTGATATATTACTAACTCTTTGGCATCTGTCACATTTCAATGAAAACACACGGGCATCCTTAAAGAGTGTTGGCCAAAAGAATGCACATCGAAGCACCTTAGCTGTCGTTCTTTCTCCCCAAAAATGACCACCATAGTCAGATGCATGACATTGGTATAGAATATTCTCCATTTCAACTTTCGGAACACACCTTCTTATTACTTGATCTCCACATTGTTTAAATAAAAATGGCTCATCCCATAAATACTGTTTCACATCATGGAGAAATTTCTTCTTCTGCTGATTCGTCAAATCTGGCGGAAACACCTTACTCACAATGAAATTTACATAATCTGCATACCATGGTGTATCCATCCTTACCGCAAACAGTTGTTAATCAAGGAAAAATTCGTTGATCACTGTTGTGTCATTTTTTTAGTTCTGCATTCTCTAACCGTGATAAATAATCAGTAACTTGATTTTCTGTTCCTTTTCGATCTCGGATCTCCAAGTCAAACTCTTGTAGCAATAATACCCATCGAATCAATCTCGGCTTCGCATCCTTCTTTGCTATTAAGTACTTAATTGCCGAATGGTCTGTAAACACAATCACCTTTGTCCCAATCAAATATGAGCGAAATTTATCAAATGCATAAACAACTGCTAAGAGCTCCTTCTCGGTAGTGGTATAATTCAGTTGGGCATCCGTTAACGTCTTACTAGCATAGTATATAGCATGAACAATTTTATCCTTTCATTGGCCAAGGACTGCGCCAATCGCAAAGTCGCTAGCATCACACATTAATTCGAATGGGATACTCCAATCTGGCGCTATGATTACAGGTGCGGTAACTAGTTTCTTCTTCAACACATCAAAAGCTTCCAAGCATGCTTGATCAAAGTTGAATGGGACATCCTTCTCCAAAAGATTGCAAAGTAGTTTCGTGATTTTGGAGAAGTCTTTTATAAATCTTCTATAAAAACCAGCGTGTCCCAAAAAACTTTGAATACCCTTTACTGAAACTAGTGGTGGGAGGCTCTCTATGGTTTCGATCTTAGCTCTATCAACCTCAATTCCTTTTGATGACACTCGATGACCCAAGATTATCCCCTCTTGCACCATAAAATGACATTTCTCCCAGTTTAAAACCAAATTCATTTCCATACACCGTTTGAGCACAAGAGTGAGATTTTCCAAACAATAATCAAACGAATGCCCAAAAATTGAAAAATCATCCATAAATACCTCAAGATTTTGTTCGACCATATCTGAGAAAATAGCCATCATACACCATTGAAATGTTATCGGCGTATTATATAATCCAAAAGACATTCTGCGAAAAGCGAAGGTACCATATGGGCATGTGAATGTCGTCTTCTCCTGATCCTCGGGTGCAATGGCAATCTGGTTATAACTTGAGTATCCATCCAAGAGGCAATAATACTTATACCCTGCAAGCCTGTCCAACATCTGATCTATGAATGGTAGAGGAAAATGATCCTTACGAGTGGCCTTGTTCAATTTTCTGTAATCCATACACACCCGCCAACCCGTAACTGTTCGAGTCAGAATCAATTCATTATACTCATTTGCAACTACTGTCATTCCCCCTTTCTTTGGCACACATTGAACCGGACTTACCCATGAGCTATCTGAGATAGGGTATACAATTCCCGCATCCAACCATTTAATAATTTCCTTTTTGACAACTTCCTTCATGATGGGATTGAGTCTTTGCTGTTGTTCAATAGTCGGTTTTGCTTTATCTTTTAATAGAATCTTATGCATACAAATTGATGGGCTTATCCCCTTGATATCCGCAAGAGTCCACCCAAGAGCAGTCTTGTATTGCCGAAGTACCCTCAGTAGCTTTTCTTCTTGAACCTCATCAAGTGATGCAGAAATAATAACTGGCAAGGTAAAAGAAGAACCAAGGTATGCATACCGTAGATGGTTAGGTAATGGTTTTAGTTCCAAGGTTGGCGGTTCTTCCAATGATGATTTGACCTTTTTTGATGGCTTTCCCCAGTAGTCCAAAGGTTCAAACGTTGCCCTGACTCGTGTGAATTTCGACAATGAATCTAACATCTGAGCCAATTCAAATACAGTTGAGTCAACAGACATGTTCTCACTTACCAATGCTGCTTTTAGAGGGTCTTCATTTATTGATTTGATACTTGTTTCCCTAATTGCTCCCTCAATCAGATCAACCCTGAAGCATTCTTCCCTTCCTTTGGAAACTTCATAGCTTTGAATACATTAAAAGTTACCTCTTCGTCTTGGACCCTTATTGTTAACTCTCCTTTTTGCACATCAATTAATGTCCGACCCGTAGCTAAAAATGGGCGCCCAAAAATAATCGGTATATTGCTATCCTCCTCAAAGTCAAGAACTATGAAGTCCACAGGGAATATAAACTTATCTACCTTTACGAGTACGTCTTCTACTATTCCCTTGGGGTAGGTGAGAGATCTATCAACAAGCTGCAAAGTGACATTCGTTGGTGTAGCTTCCTTAAACCCAAGCTGTTGATAGACTGATAATGGCATAAGGTTGATGCTTTCTCCCAAATCACATAGACATCTACTAAAAAACTGAGTTCCTATTGTGCACGGAATGGTGAAACTACCCGGATCCTTCAACTTTGGTGGTAACTTCCTCTGTAGAATAGCACTGCATTCCTCCGTCAATGCTACTGTCTCGAACTCTCCTAGCTTTCTCTTCCTCGATAGAATATCCTTCATGAATTTTACATAGCTAGGCATTTATTCTAGAGCATCTGCGAATGGAATATTAATCTGCAGCTTTTTAAACACTTCTAGAAACTTTGAAAATTGTCTGTCTAACTTCTGCTTCTGAAATCTCTGTGGAAATGGTAAAGGAGGTGTAACTGGCATCTGATTTTCTTCTTTCTGCTTTTCAATAATTTTTTTCCCAGATTTACCTTCTGAATTTCCAGATTCTTTTCCATCCACCTTCTCATTACTATCTTTCTTCTTCTCATCAGAGTCTGTAGCCAACTCCTTCCCACTTCTGAGTGTAACTGCTTTACATTGTTAATTCCCATCCTTCCTCGGATTCTTCTCAGTATCACTTGGTAGCGAACCTTGAGGTCGGTTGTTTAAAGCACTTGCTATCTGCCCAATCTGATTTTCAAGATTCCTTATTGCTGCTGATTGGTTCTTCGTTGTTGCTTCAAACTGAGTTGCCATTCTTGCAAGTAATTCCTCCATTTGAGATAACTTATCAGGTTGTTGAGGTTGTTGTTGAGGTTGGGGGTGTTGAGGCTGAAATCCAGGTGGATGTGACTGTATTGGAGCTTGAGCTTGTGCTTGTGACTGATTATTGCTCCAAGATAGATTTGGGTGGTTCCTCCATCCTGGGTTATAACTATTTGCATTATTACCTTGTTGTCGATTATAATTAGACACAAACTGTACTGATTTAGGACTTATTGCACATTGATCACTTGAATAGTTCCCCGCGCACAATTCATATACCATCGCCACAATTTGTCTATTCGGATTCCCCATTTGTTCAATTTTTTGTGTTAGAGCTGCAATTTGGGCTGACAATGCTATAACTGAATCTACCTCTATTATCCCAGCAACCTTTGGTTGTATCATTCTAGCAGTTGGCCATTGGTAGTTGTAGCTGACATCACCTCTAGCAAACTGTACGCTTCATTAAAATTCTTTGTCATAAAGGCTCCTCCAGATGCCGCGTCAACACTAGCCCGTATACCACCCATGAGCCCATTATAGAATGATTATACTAGTAGCCAATCAGGCAATCCATGCTGTGGACATTTTCTCATGTACTCTTTAAATCTCTCCCAGGCGTCATATAATGACTCTGAATCAAATTGAGTGAAATTGGTTATCTCATTCCTCAACTTTGCTATTTTGGCAGGAGGAAAAAACTTTGCTAGGAACTTTTGTGCCAGATCATCCCATGTGGTAATGGATCCAGGTGGCAGTGAATGTAGCCATCCTCTTGCTTTGTCTCGGAGAGTGAACGGAAACAAACGAAGTCTAACTGCGTCGTCTGAGACTTGGTTGTATTTGAATGCGTCACAAACCTCTAGAAAACTCACTAAGTGCTCATTCGGATCATCATTAGCCAAGCCCCCAAACTGTACTAGATTTTGAATCATTTGGATGGTTCCCGGCTTAATCTCAAAAGTTGCAGCATTAATTGCCGGTTATTGAATGCTTGACCTGATCCCATCCATTTTTGGCATAGCATAATCCTGAAGGGATTTCTGTTGCTCCACAGCCATTGTATCTTGCTTCTCAAGTGCCTCTCGCATTTCTTTAACCCACTTACACAACTGTCTAAACCTTTTGTCGATATTATCTTCGTATGGTTCAAGCTCCGACTGTTTCGATCTCGTTTGCGTACACGAGAAAAGATAACCTGAGAAGACAATGAAAATAAAAGTCTAAATTAAGATTAACTTTATCAAAATTAATAATAATGAAATATTAAACTAATTTCCCCGGCAACGGCGCCAAAAACTTGTTGCCTATTTTATTAACAGCAATTAAACACGCAAGTATACGTGTTCGTTTGTAACATTTAGCAAGCAAGGATATCGTTCCCATGAGAAAATAGATTAATATTACCAAATATCAATTTTAATTCAAATAATCTTAAATTAAACTACGAATAACGATTGTGATTTTGAGAATTCTAATTAACTAAAATATAACGTCATAAGAATGAATGCAGATGGAATAGGTTAAGATCATAACTTCCCTTAGTATTTTATTTAAACAAATACACTCCTCATTTTATTATTTAATCACTATGAATCGCTAACCAAGTACTTCTTCTGAAGACACGTAAACGAATCCTTATACATCCAGCAGTTACGCAACAGATTTACAAGGAACACCCTAACTAATTAATCCACTATATTCCTATGTGAATTAAAATAATTAGGGTTTTCAAGCATAAATTCTGTCAATGGTTGCAAAAGACATATAGATATATTTCTATCCTATATGCTAAATATATTAACCTTATTCAGATTATATGAACAGGTGCTATCATATCTAGATCTAACTCATACTCCATTTTCCAACTTTGTATAAATTATCCCAGTAATTGTTGATCAGACAATTAATCAATGAACACAAGATATGATAAACGATTCAAGAGTAATTAACTTAAATTAAATAAGAAGCATCAATTTCAAATTACATACTAAGTTCCGTTGCGATCTTAATAAAAAATTAGTTCATAATGACAAAGGAAAACATCATCCAAATTAATATTCCAAACATCCCAAAGATTACAAAATTAAAGATACATGAAAGGGATAGAAGAAACTATTAGGCCGCTCCAAATCTCTAACTTGATCTTTAACCTTTTGTAGATCTCCTTCGTGTTCTCCTTTGACCTAACTCTGCAAATCCTTGTCGTCCGAAATTCCACGATACGTCTTTTCCGAAGTCTTCTTTCTTTTTGTATTGGACCAAACCCTCCTGCCGGTTCCTCAAAATCAACTTAGCAGCAAAATAACTCACATTGGGCGTGGCCTAGCGCCTAGGCGCTAGGTTTAGTTCAATCCAAGCGCACTAGGCGCTAGACAAGGACCAGGTAATTATAAAAATGCCACTTAGCTCCAATTTTAATGATTTTTAATTCTTTTCTTCTCCTAAATGACCAGTTTATCCCTCCAGCTCCATCCTACAAGAAATAAACACAAAAAATAATAAAAAGATACTAAAAACACTTAAGGATACCAATAATTAAGCTAAACAATATCTGATTCGTAAGTATAAAACTCACTCATCACAAATCCTCCCACACCGAAGATCAGTCCCATCCCCATGAGGGATCACTACCGGTCTCATGAGCATGAATCCTGGACCGACGAGATGGCCAAAGAGGAAAATTTCCAAGCTGATAGGAAATTTGCCTTTCAAAAGAATTTCACCAACCTGAACCAGCCGATGAAGGGATTCTCTAGATGCTAATCAACGAGGGAATGGTTGCAGATTTATTACCTCCATTAAACCAGCGATCCAAGAAAGTCAAGCCTGACCAAACTTGTCAGTACCACTCCAATGCACCTGGCTATGATACTGAGGATTGCTGGGCACTTCAGAACCTAATTCAGAATATGATTGAAAGTGGTGAATTGATAAAAGGGAATCGGGATTATGGCCTCCCAGATGAAGACACTCTCTTTATTCCTATTACGTGGAATCAGGATATAGTGGCTGTTGTGTCCTGTGACAGTGAACTAACCCTCACACCCTTAGTACTGCCAGGAAAAGGGATCCAAGAAACACAAAATCCTGTGAAGGTGGCCGCACCCGAGCCTTTAATCTTACCCTTCAGACCTCAGTATCTAGTTATCAGTCTGAAGAGGGTCCCATGGAACTACGGGAATGACGAAGGTTCCACCTCAAACAACATTGCCATTGTACCAAAGGATAATCCATTGTACCTGCCTCAGCGGGTGATCAAACCAGTCATCAAAGCCAAAGAAAAGGTGGCTAAAGAGAAAATCAAAGACCTCAACAAAATGGGACACAATGAAATCAAGGTGGTGCAAAGTTTAAAAGACGCACCCAAGCAAATGTCCATCCTAGATTTGGTCTTATCCTCAATGGATCATCGCAATATTCTGGTGAAAGTACTAGAAGAAGCCCACCTGCCACATACCATGGATGTCGAGAAATTCCGTCACGTGGTAGAAAACATTTTCAACAGTAATGTGATATCTTTCACCGACGATGATATACCTGCAAGGGGATGGGTCATCGTAAGTCCCTACACATAGAAGTGATATCTTCCGGGTATATGATCGGAGGTGTGCTCATAGATGGAGGATCATCCCTCAACATCTGTCCCTCTAACACTTTGGATAGAATGAAGATCAGCCTGAACCGGATCAAAACCAGTCATGTGGTCATCAGGGCTTTCGATGGATCTCGCCGATAAGCTATGGGAAAAATAGAGCTTCCACTGGAGATTGGTCCGCATACTTTTTATGTGTCCTCTGTGCTTAACATCGCCACTGGATACAACTTGTTGCTGGGCAAACCATGGATCCACATGGCAGGGGTAGTGCCATCCACCGTCCATCAATAACTCAAATACATTATCAACGACAACTTATTCACGGTCAATGCCAAACCAGAATACCCTGTCTGCATACAGGGAGACATGCCAATGATCAGCCTGGATGCAGGGATTGAACCTGTAAGTTTTCAAGCCTTGGAGGTGAGTGATACTCAATATTTACCTATCGGAGCACCAGCCTTGAAGCCTAAAGTATCCCCTGAAGTGATGACAGTAGGCCAAGAGATGGTATCTTTAGGTTTCTAACCTGGAGAAGGGTTAGGAAAGAATCAGCAAGGTGTAACAAGTCCAGTCCAAATCCCGAGCCAGACATGGATAGTCGGATTGGGTTATTCATCCGGGTCAAGCCATCGGAACCCACATAAGCACTTTAAGGCTCATGTTTCCACCATACTGCTGCCAAATCTTACTGATGCTGGCTTTGTAAAGCCAAGGAGGAAGATCCCTGCTGTTGTATCAGCCATGCTGTTTCCTCCAATCATACCAGCCGGGGTAAGGAAATCCCCAAAGCCTGAAGGTGATAGCAAAAAGAGAAAAGAAAAGATCCTGTACGAAGGACGAAACCCATTTGCTAACATGTGGGTTATCATAAACTACGAGGGTATGAATGATGAGATCCCGGACAGTGACGATGAGGATCAGATTCAAATTCCTCGCATCAAGAAATGAAAAGGGGGCAGTTCAAAGAAAAACCCCGACCCTATTATAAAGGATGTCTCAGTCATTATCTGAGATGAGGCAGATGAGCACAATTCCTTGATCCTCCCTGTTCATGAGAATCTAACCTTGGATAATTAGAGCAGCGTCCCTTGCCTCAGTCAAAAAGGGTAAAAGGGCAGAGATTTCATCTGCCCTATAACATGCTTTCATTTCATGCTTACTTTTGATTGCACAGCTATAGCAGTAACTTTTGTCATACTTTGCCAAATGCTTTGTATATTTAAGCAGTTGCATATATTAAAGTGAAAGCATTTTTTGTTTTCAGAACTCCAGAATTGGATTTGTTTGTCACTGCTGATGACATGCCAACCTGTCACAGTGACTACAACTTTGATGTAGTATTGAACTTCGACTTGATGGATATTGATCAAGAGGAGGAAGATGACTATGAGGTGCCCGAAGAGATCAAAGAATGGGTCGAAGACAAACCCAAACCAAACCTCGACCAAACCACCACTATCAACATAGGAACCTTAGAAAACCTCAAAGAAATCCAGATAGGCATAGACCTCACACCAGACCAAAAAACCAACCTGATCGAACTCCTAACACAATTCCAGGATGTGTTTGCATGATCACATGAAGACATGATTGGCCTATCTATTGATATTGTCTTCCATCGAATGCCCATGAAAGATGGATTCAAGCCAGTTAAACAGAAGCTCAGGCGATTGAAACCTGAATGGAGTCTGAAAGTCAAAGAAGAGGTCGTTAAACAATTCAAAGCCGGTATCATCATGGTATCAACATACCTAGAGTGGCTGTCAAACATAGTCCCCATACCTAAACCTAGAGGGAAAGTACGAGTATGCATGGATTACCGAGATTTGAACAAAGCCTGCCTCTAGGACAATTTCCCAGTACCTTTCATCCACATCCTGATTGACAATACGGCGTAGTATGACATGTATTCCTTCGTGGATTGCTTTGCTGGTTACCATCAAATCATGGTTGCTGAAGAAGACCGGGAGAAAATAGCTTTCATCACTCCCTGGGGAACCTTCTGCTATAGACGATTGTCCTTCGGCCTCATCAATGCCGGAGCCATATATCAGCGAGCCATGATGGCCCTATTTCATAACATGATGCACAAGGAGATAAAGGTCTATGTGGATGACATCATCATCAAATCCTGGAGGGAGCATGATCACCTAGACCATCTCAGGAAGCTGTTCAACAGGTTGCGTAAGTACAACCTCAAGCTGAATCCAGCCAAATATGCTTTTGGTGTCAAATCAGGCAAGTTGCTCGGATTCCTGGTGAGCAATCGAGGCATCGAGTTAGACCCTGCCAAGATCACTGAAATGCCAGTACCTCGAACAGAGAAGGAGATACATGGGTTCCTGGGAAGGATCAATTTCATAAGAAGGTTTATTTCCCAGCTCACAACAACCTGTGAACCCATATTCAAGCTACTAAGGAAGAATTCCTCCACCAAATGGAATGAGGATTGTTAGAAAGCCTTCCTTGCCATCAAGAAGTAGCTAATCGAAGCACCAGTCTTGGTACCCCCAAGGGACAGAGTTCCCCTGTTTATATACTTGTCCGTCAATGACAATGCAATGGGCTATATGCTGGGACAGAAAGATGATAGTAGCAAGGAGAGAGCCATCTACTACATCAGCAAAAGATTCAGCAGTGGTGAACAAAAGTACACCCTGATCAAAAAGACGTGTTGTGCGTTAGCGTGGGCCGCAATGAGGTTACAACATTACCTCCATGGGCACACGACCTACCTCATATCTCGCATAGATCCACTGAAATACGTATTCAACAATATAATATTGAATTATCAACTGTCCAAATGGCAGTTGATCCTCCAACAGTTCGACATTGTCTATGTAACTCAGAAATCCATTAAAGGTCAAGGCATTGCAGATCATTTAGCCGAAGCAACATCAGGAGGGTTCCAGCCCCTGAAGACTTATTTCCCGGATGATGGGATCATGACAATTCAACAACTCCAACAAGAGAATACAGTCTAACCATGGAAAATATATTTTGATGAAGCGATAAACATGGAGGTGCTAGAGCTGGGGCAGTCCTTATCTCTGGTACAGGAGAACAATATCCTGTGGCCACTAAATTATAATGTGGCAACACCAACAACACAGCCGAGTATGAAGGCTGCATAATGGGGTTGAAGTTAGCCCAATCCATGGTTATCAAACATTTACTAGTCTTCGGAGACTCTAGATTGGTAATCAGACAAACCATTGGTGTATATCACACAAAAGAACTGCATTTGCTGCCCTATCACCAGCAGGTCGTTAACATATCTTTAGATTTTCACGACATAGCCTTCATCCATATTCCTCGGGGTAGGAATGATGTTGCTGATGCATTGGCGACATTGGCTTCCTTGATCCACATATCCGATATAAGTGGGATTCCCTGCATTAAATCCATAAGTCAGAAGGCCTCGACATACGGGAATTACATTGGAGATATATCAGATGAAATACCTCTTATAAAATAGCCTTGGTATCAAGACATCAAGGAATATCTCTGAGATGGATCTACACCCGCTAGGGCAAGCTAATCCGAACGAAAGTGGATTCACAAAATGGCTATGAAGTTCTATCTAAACGGAGATGCACTATACAAAAGGAATACTGGAATATGCCTGTTAAGATACCTTGATAAAGAGCAAGCCCATAGATTGATGGATGAAGTCCATAGTGGAGTCTATGGTCCACACATGAGCGGCCATCTGCTGGCCAAGAAGATATTAAGAACATGACATTATTGGATCTCTCTCAAAGCTGACAGTGACGATCACGTCAGGAGATGCTTTCAATGCCAAGTACATAAAAATGCCATACATGCTCCTCCGAACGAGCTACACAATATGAGTTCACCATGGCCTTTCTCCATATGGGGAATGGATGTGATAGGCCTAGTAGAACCCAGAGCCAGCAATGGTCATCGATTCATCTTCACATTGATCGATTACTTCACCAAGTAGGTTGAAGCTGCCTTCTTTCCTAAAGTCACTAAAGAGGTCATCATTGGTTTCATCAGAAATAATGTCGTTTATCGATATGGACAACCGGAGGTGATCGTATCAGACAACGCCAAAAACCTAAACAATCAAATAATGAGAGAACTATACAGCAAATTCCACATCAAGCATCTCAATTCAGTCATCTATCGGCCCAAGATGAATGGTGCTATCGAAACGGCTAACAAGAACATTAAAAAGATCATGCAGAAAATGTTCGCCAATCACAAAGAATGGCCTGACCTGCTGCCTCTAACTCTGTTAGCATACAGGACATCAATGCGTACCTCTACTGGGGCTACCCCCTATTCATTGGTCTATGGCATGGAAGCAGTCCTTCTCATAGAAGTAGAGATGGAGTCCTTGCGAGTGTTAATCGATGCTCAGATGGACGAAGATCAGTGGTTGCAAGACTGGTACCACCAACTGTCCCTGATAGATGAAAAGAGGGCTATAACCATTTTCCACGAGCAGTTGTATCAACAAAGGATTGCTCGATCCTACAACAAGAAAGTCCGAATACGACAATTCAAAGAAAATAACTTGGTGCTGAAGAAAGTTTTGGCCAATCAAGACGAAGCCAAAGGAAAGTTCGTCCCTAATTGGGAAAGCTATTTCATTGTCAAGGAGGTGTTGACGGGAGGAGCTATCAGATTGTAAGAGATGGATGAAACAGAATTTCCCTAACTCATCAACTTAGACACCATAAAAAGGTACTATGTCTGAAACGTATGGATACCCGCATCCTGGTCCTACAAATCAAATCAGGTTTAGTTTTCACAAGAAGCCGGAACTACAAATGACCTGATCTCCCTCCACCCGGGAGTACGTAGGCAGCCATTTTTGGTGTGGTCAAACCAAACAAAAAATTCAAAAACTCATCAAACCAACCAAACTCAAAACACAAGATAAATACTTTTCAAACCTCTCTCATACCAAAATTAAACTACGAATGACTTGATCTCCCTACACCCGGGAGTACGTAGGTAGCCATTTATGGTGCGATTTGACCTTCAAGAAAAAAACAAAAAACCAATAAAAACCAATTCCAAGACACCGAAACCATATGAAACCTATATTCTATCAAGCCTCCTTGGTCAGCAGGACTATCTGAGATACTCTCTGACATCTCACTGTCAGTCCATCAAGGAGAACCTCAAGATACATCAACAACAGCAAGTCATGAAAGAAGTGGTAATCACTCAGCAATGATAACACATCCAAACAGGGAAGTGAATCAAAATATATTTCTCTGATATATAATACTATTTGATATATACATCCCCGATGATGGCATCTGTTATAAACATCCTCAGAGGGAGCACTGAGAAGGATTGGTGATTCAACACTCCTATTGCAAACTACCGATGTAAATTATCATCAAGATGGGCATCGGAAGTACACGCTGAGGTACTCGGTAACCGAGATATATCCCCAGGGGAAAAATCGATAGAAAGATACGATGACATCAGCCGGGAAGGAAAATATGCCTTGTGAAGGGTCTTGACAGACATGGAAAACCATTGGTCTCAAACTAAGGTAGCATCAATAATATCATCTTCATCAGAGTTGGCAGGTTCATCACGGATAACGTCATCCCCAGCAGAGCGAGACTAGAACAATCTGTGACAGACTAACTCTGATAACCTATCAGTGGTTATCTTACCAACAATCGTCTGACAGTGCTGCCCCAAGGGATATCATGAATAACGTTATTCCCAGCAGAAACTAACGTAATCAATCAGTGATAACCCTACCCCCTCGAAGGTATCTGACATTCATGACATACCCTATCATCCATTGCCACCCCTTTGCATTTGAATTTCCCGTGTCTACTAATCTTTATCCTGTTCATTTCATTACATTGTATGAACATGATAAAGTGGGGCATCTATAGACACTCAAAATTTTGTTTCCTTGTTACTAACAGTGTAGGAGTGCAAGACTGTTGTAGACACTCAAATTTTTTTTCATTCCTGGTACTAACCCTGCAAGAGGGCAAAATCATCAACTCAATCCCGGTCACCAATATCGGGATGTCAACTTAGCCTCGGTCACCAATATCGGGATGTCAACTCAGCCCCGATCACCAATATCGGGATGTTAACTCAACCCCGGTCATAAATACCGGGACAACCACAGCCCCAATTACCAATATCGGGATGTCAAATCAACCTTGGTCTCAATACCGGGCCACCAGTTCAACCCCGGTCTCAATACCGGGCCACCAGTTCAACCCCAGTCTCAATACCGGGCCATCAATTCAACCTCGATATCAATATCGGGCCATTAGTTTAATCTCGGGCTCAATATCGGGCCATCAGTTCAACCCCAGTCTCAATATCGGGCCACCAGTTTAATCCCGATCTCAATACCGGGCCACCAGTTCAACCCCGATCTCAATACCGGGTCATTAGTTCAACCCTGGTCTTAATATCGGGACGTCAGATCAACCCTGGTCTTAATACCGGGATGTCAATTCAGCGCAGGTCGCAACCCGGGAGGTATAGTTAAGCCCCGATCACAACCAGGAGATCCAGTTCAGCTCCGGAGATAACCTTGGGAAGCCAATTCAACCTTCAAAGACAAACCCGAAGCATCACATCATCCCCAGAGTCAACCTTGGGAGGACCAAGTCAGCCTCGGAGACGACCCTGAGGACAAACAGAATCGGCTAGGAGCCAAACCTCGGGGAACAACCCCGGGAAGACATCCAAAGACCGTGTCAGAAGTAAACAACCTTGGAGGGGAAAAATGGTTATTTTACTAACTTAAAATCAATTCGGTCAAAACCAAGCCAAATTGATGCCACCAAGGTCAGAAAGAACCATAACATTGATCCCGAGTGAAAATAGCGCAAGACAGCTCAACGGGCAAACTGCGGGGAATCGAAGACCTGGTTATAAACCTGTCTTTTTGGACTCAGAAAAGGTTTTATCCCATGTCATTGCGACACTCTCGGCGAGGGCTTTCCTGAAAGATATAGCACACCTCAAACGAACGCTCCGATCAAAAGTTAGAAAGTTTCGAATATGACATCGCATTGCTCGGATTGGATGCAACGGGGCCCACCACCTCCTCTACCTGCCACGTGGAGCCGTAGGTAGAGTGGAGGCAGCAGCAGATAGAGCCGCTTCCACCTAGTCTATATATATGAGTTCACCCCCAGCTCATTTTCATTTCAGAAACGCTCTGAACCCCTGCTCATTTGGTTTTTCAGCCATTTTCTTATCTTCCAAATCCAAATTTCACTCTAACATGTAGATTTACCCACATACTACCATATATCAGAAAATAACCGGTAGATGTGGACGTTTAAAACCTATAATTTGGCAAAAAGCCCGTGTAGCAGTCCATTGTGAGTATTTTTATGATCAAAAAGTTATTATTACTTCTTCGCACTTTTATACACTTGCATATCAAGTTTTGTTTTCTAAATATGCCCGGAACTCAGTTCTGTGGCCATTTTTGTCAACTTTTGGTTCATTTTAGTACCTAAACGCATTTTCTGGCATTTCTACAACTCGGATTGACGATCTGTCGCTTCCAGTAGCATTTATATACTTGCATCTTCGTTATTAGCAACTTCGCTGGACTAGGTTATCTTCCCAATTTGGGATTGGCTTTTTTTTTTTTGTATATATTTAACTGTATATATACTAACTTTTCAATTTTGTCAAGCCCGAATGTCAAATCTGCGATAGTTTACTGCTTTTATATATAAATATGCATATATAAGCAGCCTTCACCACACTGGGTTATCTTTCCAGTCTTGGTTTGACTACTTTTCTGTCTCTATATATATATATTTATATTTCAGTTCGGCCTGGATCATTTGTGGCCTTTTAACTGCTTATATATATATATATATGCATATATAAGCAACATTCACCACACTGGATTATCTTCCCAGTCTTGGTTGACTACTTTTCTCTCTATATTCATATATTTACATTCCAGTTCGGCCTGGATCATTCTGTGGCCTTTTCACTATTTTTGGCACCATTCACCATTACTGGGTTATCTTCCCAGTCCTGATTTGACTATTTTTCTGTCTAAATATATATTTTAATTCCAGTCTGGGCCTCGGAGTGAAAACCCACCACCCTTTTATATTTTTATATATATATATTTCAATTCTGTCCAGCCTGGATCATTCTGTGGCTTTTACAGCTTTTTTTAAAAATATATATATTTCAATTCCAGCCTGTGCACTGGTGTGAAAACCCATCGCCCTTTATAGCTTTCATATATATAATCATATATGTATTGTTTTACTCATTTTTATTAAATTGTTGCTTTAAATATTCATTTGATATGAATCGACATTGACATTTCTGCGGGCGAACTAGATTTCTTTAAATCTCGCCAACTCTAGCTTTCAAACGGTTCAAAATAGGTCCAGACAGAACCGGGAAGCTAGAATGGCTGAGATTTATTTAAATCTAGCATTTTTCTAGTTTCAGTTATAAAAGCAACCTCGCGGCCCTTAGATCGCTATCTAGTGGGAGCGAGATGCTTCGGCCATGTGCGAACCAGGATTTACTGATGAATCCTTGGTTCTGGCGATATTTGGATATTTTTGTACAAATTTTAGCTGTGCAGGTTTATCGGCCTCCCTATGTGAGCCTAGGAATCGTGGGATTCATGATCAAACTGATCAGAATCTGATTCCCACGATGGACAAACTCTACTTTACAAATGTATCCTGCCAGTTTTTCTGTGAAAATGTACATACAAATAACCTTAAAATGGTTATCCGAATTTAAAGACTCAACATAGTAAAAATATAGTTTGTCATGTCAGAGTCCCTCCAATGGCTGTTATGCCCATGAGGAGACCAACACTTGTATATATGTTGTGGTCGAGGATGCTTCGCAGTCCGACAATCACCATTCAAACTGAGCCTTAAGGCTGAAAAGATAAAACTGAAGTATCGATATGCTTCAATTCCTATGTTAGCGTAAGGGTTTGAAAACCTTCTTTCAAAACATCATTCAATAATCTTTTCGAAAAAAAGAAGCTTTTGCAAATTAAATCAAACACTTTTGCAAATCAAATCAAAAGACTTTTTGCAAATCAAATCAAACCCTTCGTATATAGGTTCAACGATGCATAAACATACTTCCAATCAAAGCATAGGCCCAATTTTCTTCCAGCATTCACACACACATTCCAAATTTAAAAGGGAAATATTGATAAGATGTAGTACTGTGTTTTACACGGGAGTTGTGGGGTGCCTAACACTTTCCCCACACTTAACCAAGCCCCCGAACTCAAAACTTTGTTTTCAAAGATCAAGTTTCGATAGTGTCCAGCAATTGGGCCTCTTTCAAACAAAACTCGGTTGAGTTAGTACAACCATTTTAAATCTACCAACTGGCGACTCTGTAAAACGTTTAATCGTCGACATGATACATGTTGGCCTTTTCCTAAAAAACCCTTCAAAACCTTTTTTCGCAATAAAAAGAGTAAAGGTAGAGATAACTTAGGAAGAGAGAAAGATTCGGGTTGTGACCCGATCCGCGGATTTCTTCCCGACGTCGACAGGTGGCGACTCAGCTGGGGTTGTTTGAGGGCTTAGGCTGCATTCAAATCTTTTCAAAAATTTACCTTTTAAAACTGCTGCGTCTTTATATTGAATGAATGCGTGAATGTTGCGTCTTTACATTGAATGAATGTGAATGAATGCTTTCCTGCTTTTTTAGTGCTTCGCACCCATATTAGTGCTTCGCACCAATGTCATCATATGCATAACGGTGAGACATGATGTATGTGAATGTATGTTGTGTGATTCCTCCTTCGGGAGGCAAACCAGTCGGTGATAAGTAATGACTCTGGGGATGGCTAAGTCTCTGGGGCCTCATAAAAATGCACCACCCAGATTCGCTCCAGTTGAAAGATATGATTAATTTCCCCTCTAGTAGATTGCGATGATCTGGGAACCTTCATGCCAAAAAAGCAGCGAGAGTAACCTAAGATAGGTCAGCCTCTGATTAACCAAATTCGATGGGAAGCTTCTTCATGCCTTCCTCTTTCAAATTCAATGTTAAGTTTTCAATTCCAATGTAAAGAAGCACAATGTAAAGATCATAATAAAATTTTACATTCCTTGTTATATACATCTTGTCATGTCATCCTGTCATCAAAACAACTTACCTCTGTTTTGCAGGATAAGATTTAAAAACCCCTATACATGACACATTGCATAACATGTATATGGTTAGTGTCTATCAAGACTAAACTACTTACTCGTCTTGTAGGTAAGAGTGGTCTCATTACTAGATCACAATCTAAAAAGGCACAAAGCCTATTCACCGACATGGCTGAAAGTGGCCAGCACGAATCAGGTTCCGTATCTAGAAAGAAGTTTGAGGGATTTAAGAATCAAATAGCAGAGTTGGCTATCCTCCTAAATGAACAAAGTAAAAGCACTCACGGCCAGACAACACTCAATCAAACAGAGTCTTCCTCACAGGGTGGCAATAAAAGTGCTGACAAAAAAGGGGAAATGCAGATCCCTGAACCATGATCTAGTCAAAGAACCAACCAAACCCCTAAATCACAAATCTTAGGGAAGATCGGGAAACTGGCAATATCCGAAGGAAAGTCCGACAAATGGAAGTTTCACACGGCTTTGAAAGTAGTCGTCGAGCATATACAGTCTGGCAACTATGCGAGTGATCCAATATGGATACTCAGGAAAGGCGATGAAGAGGTATCCCTCATTGTATAGGGGCAGTCTAAGAGATCCAACTGTAGTCTGCCCATTTAGAAGAGGGAAGACAATCTGTCAATACAACAAACTGCATTCAACCAATACCAGGACAGAAAGAGAAAATTTGAAAGAACGAAAAATTGGGTGTTCACTCCACTAGGCGATTCCCTTAAAAACATGTTGGTGATGTTAATAGATCATAAGAAAATTACCGAACTGGCTCCACCTCTGGATCCAAAAAGCAAAAGATACAATCCTAGCCAGAGATTTGCTTACCATTCAGGATCTCCAGGACACGATACACAAGATTGTTAGTTCTTGAAGCATAAAATCCAAAACCTGATCGAAAACGGCGATATTGTAGTCCAACACCTGACCATCCAAATGTCAACACCAACCTTTTGATGCCGCATGATACGTAGGGAGTAAACATGATCGGGTCAGGAAGCAATGAAATGCATCCAAATAGTAAATACATACAAAGGATGGAGGAATACCCCCAAAAGAATAGAACAAATGTCTTAGAGCTGGAAAATGTAGAGGAGGGTATAACAGTGATGCAAAAATTGGATACGATCCAGCATCAAATAACTCTGTTGGCTAATCTGATAGTACGCCAACATTAGGATACGAGGAAGCTTTTCACTCTACTATCAGAAAGCCAAGAGAAAGAAGAGGTTATTCAGAATGTAAGCATATCTCCCTCCAAGATTAGCCAACTAAATGAAGAAGATCAAAGCATGCTGAGTAGACGAGAAAGGGGGAGTGATAAAATTACTAGAAGATTTTGCCAAAGGAAAGATCATCTGGAGGAATGTGAATTCCCAAATAGGAAATATAAAGCAACATTTCAAACACTGACAAACCCTCGAAATCCTACCGCAATGAGATTTAGGGAGAGTAGGCGGAGAAGGATATTCACACCTTTGGGGGACTCATTGGAAAATGTGTTCACACTGTTGGTTGAGCAGAGAAAGATTACTGAGTTGATGCCTCCTGCAAAGCCCGAGATGAAAAGTTATGATGCCACCAAGATATGTTTCTACCATTCTAACTCACCTGAACATGCAACTGAGGAATGCTGGTCTCTAAAACACAAAATCCAGGATCTCATTGAAAATGGAGAACTGAAGATAGAAGTCCCCATGACCAAAAAAGGCGAAAGGGAAATAAAGAGCTTAAGATGTCCACTCGAAACAAGCAGTTCAAAGGAGGTGACGGCTATGAGCACCAATCTTGGTAGAACACAAGGTGGACTGATCCTAATATCGGGAGTGACAGAAGATACAAGAGAATTCCCCAAAGAAATTCATCCACCATCATCTAATATCTTGTTGCTAAAAGTCAGCAACCACATTCCTGATTTTACCTTCTTAGAGGGTGAAGAGGAAATTCTGATCCGTCCTAGGGTGGAAAAAACCAAAAAGGAAAGTTCCTTGTGAGAAATACAACAACAGTGCGAGAGTGATTTCATACTCAAATCCTTTCAAGCATATGAGAAAGGTGAAGGAACAGATAAAGAAAAAAGTGGTGAAGTTGTCAGGGAAGCAAATCCATCGAGGAATCTAGAGTTCATCCCTTTCTGTGACTAGTCCAGTTTGAGCCTCCTTAAGGGATATGCTGATTCAGGGGCTGATCAAGTTACAGCCATGATTAAGGATATTCAAAACCAGGAGGTAACCTCTATCACGAGCCTCGTAGGCAACTTAACCACTGTCAGCTGGACTATCAAGGCCTCAGCTAGCCAGGAAAATGTAGATCCAGAGGAAAGTTGCAAGTTCCAGGGGATGTTGGGACGTTATCACTTTCTTAGCATTATGCCTTTTATTTTCCATGCATGTAGAAAAAAAAATCAAATCAAAAAATCAAAAAATCCAAAAATCAAAAAAAAAAAAAATCAAAAATCAAAAATCAAAAATTAAAAATCAAAAATCAAAATCAAAAATCAAAAATCAAAAATCAAAAATCAAAAATCAAAAATCAAAAATCAAACCATTCATGCAAAGCACGAACTACAAATGACCTGATCTCCCTCCACCCGGGAGTACGTAGGCAACCATTTCTGGTACGGTCAACCCAAAACAAAAAGTTCAAAAACCCATCAAACCAAACTCAAACCCAAAAGAGACACTTCTCAAACCTCTCACCTAAAACTTGAACTACAAATGACCTAATCTCCCTCCACCCGGGAGTACGTAGGCAGCCATTCATGGTGCGGTATGACCTTCAAAGAAAAAAGAACCAATAAAACTAGTTCCAAGACACTGAAACACTATAAAGCCCAAATACTATCAAGCCTCTTGGTTAATAGGCCCTACTAAGGAAAAGCAAAGCTAGTCTATGAACCTGTGGATAAACGGGATAGCAGTGCCCACATGGCATCCCTCTCAGAAGAAGGAGAAGTAGTTGCAAGCTCACAACCCTCAGTCTTCATACAAGCAAGAACCTCCACATCCATCTGCATGGTGTTGCTGTGACCATCTATGAAAGTGCTCATGTATGCCACCAGGTTGTGTGTATATGATCTGAGCGCAGTGCTGTCTGCAATATAAACATCTTGAGGAGCTACGACCTCATCCCTCACAGCATAAGCAGCGTCCCGGGCCACTAATACCTCCTGAATCTCCTCAAAAGCCGCGTCTCAGATTGATCGAGCTTCGTCTCTCTCAACCAATGCTGCATCCCTAATAGCTCGAGCCTCGTCTCTAGCGGCAAAAGTTGTATCCCTATTAGAAAGGGCCGTCAACATCAACGCCCTAGCTTGATCTCTCTCGAGAGTCATCCTAGCTAGTGAATCAGCAATAGATGGATCTGTCCCGACAGGGATGCTCGGAGGGTCACTAACCAAAGTCGCTGTCAAACCGGTAAACAAATCATCCTTGGTGGGAGAATTAGGATTCCCTATAGGCTCCTCCTCATCAAAATTAATGCTCGGAGCTGACTGTATAACAGTAACCAATGTAATATCTGCCTCCAACCATGCAAAATATTATGGAGAACAATTTGGATGGCTAGTAGAGAAATCAGCACTCTCCCTGTGAGTCCAACACTCGTAAATCCTGATCGGGTCAGCTGGTGACAAAGATGAAGCTGATACCCGCTGTTCTATAGCTCCCTTAAACGGGTGAAGATTCTAAAACTGATCAAACTGACCTATGAATGCCAACGGAAGGTAGGTGGTCACCCCTCTCAAACCCGCTAGGGGCAAATAATCCATGCCAACTGCATGAGTGGTGAAGCTGTAGGGGGAGTTAAGCCCTGAGCATGACAAGATCGAAAAGGGATGCTCGGTCTCCTACAGAAAGACCAACCATGTCGCTACATCTGATCACTCAGCTGGCTGGAAGGAGTAAGATATGGATATCTCATGAATAAAGCAGTACCCATGATGTCTGAAAGTGTCGATGGGACTCAAGTGTGTCATGAACCACACATACAGCAGAATGGCGCTGCCTCTAAAAAATCCCCCTGGATGGGTACTGCAGAAAGTAGCCGACCTCAGAGTCTCAGATAATACCATTGGCAGAATCGTACAACCCTGTCTAAGGGCACAAATCACTACCATCAATCCAGTATCTAAGTGGTCCATATACAGGGGCATATACAGATAAGCAGTGATGCACATCAATAGAACATCCACTCGTGTAAACTGCCATTCACCTGCCGGAATGATAAAATCCCTAGAGTAGCGCTCGTAGCTGTCCAACCTACCAAAATGATTAATCAAAAAATTCCATGGACACTACATGTTCGGCAATAATCTCCTCAGTGACGACTCTGCATCTTAGACCAGTCATGGTCATGAACTGTCGTCTCGTATCACCAATGGCTGTCCTAGCACATGGCAGATCTAAGGCCAAACCCGTGAGGCGCTTATACTCCTCCAACAGAGGAGTCAACTCATAAAGGCCAAACCTAAAAAGCCTACATTCAAGAAAGACACTCAAGATCGATGACACAGGTTAAGAGGACCCAACGACACCTCAATGTTGTTCCATAAAATTTGGAGACGGTCTCAAAAGGAAGAGTCATTGATAGATCAAGACGACCAGTCATAGGGATGAAATGGCAATCATCATAGGATGCAACCTGTCAGTAACTCATCGCTCCTACTGTGCGAGAAGACTTGATCTCCTTTGACCCAGAGAAGCCCATGGGTTACCGTCGTGGTAAAGTCTATCTTATACTTGACGACCTGTTCCCTGAGCAAAAGGCCACAGATTAAACCTCACAGATCAAACCAAATCTAACCAAAGCCATCATATCACCAACCATCATAATCCTTTGAGTCCAATTCAGTGGAATCCGTAGGCCTTTCGATATCAACCATCAAAGTCAATTGCGCCCACAAGTTAGAATCAATGATTGGGGAATCTAAACATCAAGGCCCCTATCCACTATATGTTCACCATGTGGGTTATGAGGTAAAAGACTTTTGTGATCTCCGCATCTTATCGGCCCATAGGTCAAACACACAATAAAGCAATCATCCTATATGACAAGCAAGACCGGGGCAAGTTCAGAATCAAAGACAACCCGATGATGGGACCTTTACAACAAGACTATGGCAATTTCAAAAATTGCGACAACTAAACACTGGGGCATTTATCAACCATCCAATGAAAATGCACCAGTCGGAACCATCAGCTTGGTCCATCATTATCCAAGCTTCCATCTTTGGCAATTCGGTATGATCAATATGTCTTTTCCAATCATAATTTTCTTAGAATACTGCGATCCACTGATAAGGTACGACTCTTTCATCTCTTTATGTGCTTTTAATTTCTAGTCACATACATTAGCGATAATATACATGATAAGTATAGACAAGTCTTGCATTAGAATCTCAGAAAAATGAGGAAAGAAAATTTTTCCTTAACTTGTTATGAATTGGATTAATTCCAATAGGCGTCCGTGGAGCGAGAATCATAAAGGAACGATTAGAGAATTAAGATAATTCAACCTTTTGATTAGGCACGACATCCTAGTTTAAAATGCTTTGTGGAACAAACTTGACCTCATATGCATGTCTGCACTTTGCTATCGCCCTAACTCTTAGTTGTGGGGTATGAAACTATGGCGACGGGGATGACAATTAGTAGCCAGCCTAGTATCTCGAATCGTGGCCTGAGTTATTCGAGTTATTAAGCTTGAGGGGTGTCTTTACACTTGGTTCCCTAAAGCCATCTGGTTTGGGAGCCACCGGCCCAACGCCCGTTACATGGGTAATACAGTGCCTAAGAAAATGAGAATTACAAGAAGAAGAAGTCAAAACCTGAGCAGATCCAAATCGTGGCCTAGGTTACTCGAGTAATTAAGCCCGAGGGATGTCTCTACACATGGTGCCCTAAAGTCATCTGGTTTGGGAGTCATCGGCCCAACACTTGCTACATGGGTAATTTAGAGCCTAAGAAAATGAATCTTGTGTAAGCTCAGGCAAGGATCAAAAAGAGTATACCGCCTGACTTATCCCGAAGTGTGGCCTTTCTTACTCTAGCCAATAAACCCGAAGGGGTGTCTTAACACCTAGTGCCCTAAAACCGTCGGGTTTAGGAGTCATTGGTCCAAAACTAGTTACATGGATAACCTTGAATAGCCTAAGAAAATGAGACAAAGTTAAGCGAGGAAGAAAAATTTTGCAAGATAAAAAATGAGATCATGTAAAGTCATAGAAGAGAAACCCCTGCTAAGGGTTGCGTCACTCATAGTGCACATGTCATATGATGTTTAATTTTGTGAAGCAGTGTCTAGAGTGAAGATGAGGTGTCTCTGATGAAGGGATATGAGTCTTTTGAATCAGATCCTACCCATGAAAAATGACCATGGACGCTTAAAAGGTTTTCTTGCTATTTCATAACTTGTTAAAAAAAAATTCGATTTCCTTAGGAAAAAATCATTCTCATACTCCCTTTCAAGAACTTTAGCGATAAGACAAGAGCGCATTGAATACAAGCATTCATTTTCATAAACTCTAAACTTCAAATGCCTCATTCACAAGATCATACTAATCCCGACGGCCCGAGCCATCCAGATTTTGGGCACATTTTGTTATTTGTCTAAATGTGCAGGATATTGCTCACTCTGGATGTGGTTAACAAAGCGAGTTTCTTCTGTGAACCCCAGTAACAACCTGCGAAAGGGCTGGGGCATTGTCGATTCCAAGAAATGGAAAGGATCTACGGCGGGATCAAGTTCCTCATCAAAAGGAAAGGGAGAACTTCTGAAAGAAATTAAGGCGACATAAGCTGTCGCTCCATAAAAAGGGAAAAATTCTCAAGAGAGTCCTTAACTCAGAAAAAATAGATGCCTGAGGACAAAAGGTCTGGCAAATGAAATCTACATCATCAAACATGTCAACCTGCGCCAAGTCCTCACAAGTCGAGGTCTCTACACCAAAAATTCAAATCTAGGAAATGAAAGAACGGGCTACATCCTCCAAGACGTCAGTAACACCTGGGTCATCAGCCCAGCCAGCATCTAACCCAGCAAGGTCACAAGTAAAGAGCTTGCCTCTTTTCATACTCAATGAGAAAATCGTTGGCGTCAATCTAGCGTAGCATCAGAGAAGGAACCGGTGATGTAAGTCGTTGAACACTACTTCAGCGAAGATATCGGGATATCTCTTAATAAAGCCATCAGTGTCTGAACCGACAGAGGTACTAGCGCTAGATCTAGATTCAGAAATAGCCGCCTTTGCGAGATCCCCACTAAAGACGACATATGAAAGGGGAACATCCGAGCCTGCTCTATGAATGACAAAAGGAGCTATATGGGAGTTAGAGCTGCTAAGCTTATCAAAATCCATGCATGAAAAGAAACTCCAAATTGCCTCAGAAAGGGTGAGGTATGGTTCTACATCAATTCAATTAAGCATATGCATCAACCTAGGACAAATTAAGATCATCATATCATGTCTGGTCTGCACATGTGCAACAAGCGCTACATCAGCGCACATCTCCAATAAAAAGTTCGGGATACATACCCAGTAGAGTTAAAAATGAATACACATTAAATACACAAACTCGATGGAAAAGTCTGCTACTGTTTGAGTAGGCATCAGGACAGTCCAATGATCAACCATTGTCCTTACCATCAGGGTAGGAACTGTTGCAAACTACCGGTGTAAGTTATCACCAGGATAAGCATCGGAAGCACCCACTGAGGTAACTAGGCAAAAGAGATATATCCCCAGCGAAGGAGCCTTCAGAAATGTACAACGGCATTAGCCAAGAGGAAATCTGCCCCCTAATAGTATTAACAGATTGGGGAAACCATTGGTTTTAAAACCAAGGTAACAACAAAGGCTATCATAAAGGACGTCATCCCCAGCTGAAATGTAGAAAACATTTAAGTTTATCCTCATCAAATAAGCATCGGTAACACCGATGGAAATTAGACCGTTAGAGTCAACACCAGTATAGACATCAACATCACTGATAAAAGTCAACCATGGAGATCAGCCACAACATAGGCACCGGTAAAAGTAAGTGATTTGCGATGCGATTTGCAATACGATATGCTATTTGCGAACCGCAAAATGCAATTTGCAAAAACATGTTAACATTCATTGCATTGCGATTTGCATCATTAATATCCTGTCATATTTCAAGTGTCTAGTAAATCTTTATCATGTTCATTCCATTGCATTGTATAAACATTCTAAAGAGGGGCATATATAGATACTCGATTTTTTTTTCATTCCTGGTACTAACCATGCAGGAGGGCAAAATCGTTAACTCATCCCCGGTCACCAATATCGGGATGTCAACTCAGCCCCGGTCACCAATATTGGGATGTTAACTCAGCCCCGGTCACCAATATCGGGATGTCAACACAACCCCGGTCACTAATATCGGGACAACCACAGCCCCGATCACCAATATTGAGATGTCAACTCAACCCCGGTCTCAATACGGGGCCACCAGTTCAACCTCGGTCTCAATACCGGGCCATTAGTTCAACCCCAGTCTCAATACCGGGCCATCAATTCAACCCCAGTCTCAATACCGGGCCACCAATTCAACCCCGGTCTCAATACAGGGCCATCAGTTTAACCTCGATCTCAATATCGGGCCATCAGTTTAACCTTGGTCTAAATATCGGGCCACCAGTTCAACCCCGATCTCAATACCGGGCCACCAGTTCAACCCCGGTCTCAATACCGGGCCATCAGTTCAACCCCGGTCTTAATATCATGACGTCAGATCAACCCCGGCCTTAATATTGGTATGTCAATTCAGCCCTGGTCGCAACTCAGGAGGTACAGTTAAGCTCTGGTCACAACTGGGAGATGCAGTTCAGCTCTAGAGATAACCCTGGGAAGCCAATTCAACCTTCAAAGACAAACCTAAAGCATCACATCATCCCCAGAGTTAACCTTGGGAGGACCAAGTTAGCCTCGAAGATGACCCTGAGGACAAACAGAATCGACTAGGAGCCAAATCTCGGGGAACAACCCCGGGAAGACAGCCGAAGACCGTGCCAGCACAATAAACAACCCTGGAGGGGCAAAATGGTCATTTTACTAACTTAAAATTGGATCGGTCAAAACCAAGCCTAGTTGATGCCATTAAGGTCAGAAAGAACCATAACATTGATCCCGAGTGAAAACAGCTCAAGACAGCTCTACGGGAAAACTGCGGGGAATCGAAGACCTGGTTATGAACCCATCTTTTTGGACTCGGAAAAGGTTTTATCCCATGTCACTGCGACACTCTCGACGAGGGATTTCTAGAAAGATATAGCACACCTCAAACAGACACTCCGATCAAAAGTTAGAAAGTTTTGAATCTGACATCGCATTGCTCGGAGTGCACGCACTTCGATGCAACGGGACCCAACACCTCTACCTGCCACATGGAACAGCAGGTAGAGTGGAGGCAGCAGCAGATAGAGCCGCTTTCACCTAATCTATATATATGAGTGCACCCCCAACTCATTTTCAATTCAGAAACGCTCCGAACCCCTGCTCGTTTGGTTTTTCAGCCATTTTCTTATTTTCTAAACCCAAATTTTTTCACTCTAACACGTAGATATACCCACATACTACCACATATCAGAAAATAACAGGTAGATTTGGACGTTTAAAGCCTACGATTTGGCAAAAATTTCGTGTAGCAGTCCATTGTGAGTATTTTTACCATCAGAAAGTTATTATTACTTCTTCGCACTTTTATACACTTGCATATCAAGTTTTGTTTTCTAAATATGCCCAAAACTCAGTTCCGTAGCCGTTTTTGTCAACTTTTGGTACATTTTAGTACCTAAACGCATTTTTTTTTTGGCATTTTTACAACTCGAATTGACGATCCGTCGCTTCCAGCAGCTTTTATATACTTGCATCTTTGTTATTAGCAACTTCGCCGGACTAGGTTATCTTCCCAGTCCGGTTTAGGATTTTTTTGTATATTTTTAGCTGTATATATACTAACTTTTTAATTTTGTCAAGCCCAGATGTCAAATCCGTGGTAGTTTACTGCTTTTATATATAAATATGCATATATAAGCAGCCTTCACCACACTGGGTTATCTTTTCAGTCTTGGTTTGACTACTTTTCTGTCTATATATATATATATATTTACATTCCAGTTCGGCCTGGATCATTCTATGGCCTTTTTACTATTTTTGGCACCATTCACCATTACTGGGTTATCTTCCCAGTTCTGGTTTGACTATTTTTTTGCCTGAATATATATTTTAATTCCAGTTCGGGCCTCGGAGTGAAAACCCACCGCCCTTTTATGTTTTTTATATATATATTTCAATTTTGTCCAGCCTGGATCATTCTGTGGCTTTTACAGCTTTTTTTATAAATATATATATATATATATATATTTTAATTTCAGCTCGGGCACCTGTGTGAAAACCCATCGCCCTTTACAGATTTCATATATATAATCATATATATATATATATATTGTTTTACTCATTTTTATTAAATTATTGTTTTAAATATTCTTTTGATATGAATCGGCACTAAATAGGTCCAGACATTTCTGAAGGCGAACTAAATTTCATTAAATCTCGCCAACTCTAGCTTTCAAACGGTTCAAAATAGGTCCAGACAGAACCGGAAAGCTGGAATAGCTGAGATTTATTTAAATCTAGCATTTTTCTAGTTTCAGTTATAAAAGTAACCTCGCGGCCCTTAGATCGCTATCTAGTGGGAACGAGATGCTTCTGCCATGTGCGAACCAAGATTTACTGATAAATCCTTGGTTCTGGCCATATTGGGATATTTTTATACAAATCTGAGCTGTGTAGGTTTATCAGCGTCCTTATGTGAGCCTAGGAATAATGGGATTCATGATCAAACTGATCAGAATCTGATTCCCACTATGGACAAACTCCACTTTACAAATGTATCCTGTCAGTTTTTCTGTAAAATTGTACATACAAAAGACCTTAAAAAGGTTATCCGGATTTAAGATCTCAACACAATGAAAATATGGTTTGTCGTGTCAGAGTCCCTCTGATGGCTGTCATGCCCATGAGGAGAACGACACTTGTATATATGTTGTGGTCGAGGATGCTTCGCAGTCCGACAATCACCATTCAAACTGAGCCTTAAGGCTGAAAAGAAAAAACTGAAGTATCGATATGCTTCAATTCCTATGTTAGCGTAAGGGTTTGAAAACCTTCTTTCAAAACATCATTCAATAATCTTTTTGAAAAAAGAAGCTTTTGCAAATCAAATCAAACACTTTTGTAAATCAAATCAAAATATTTTTTGCAAATCAAATCAAACCCTTCGTATATAGGTTCAATGATGCATAAACATACTTCCAATCAAAGCATAGACCCAATTTTCTTCCAGCATTCACACATACATTGCAAATTTAAAAGGAAAATATTGAAAAGATGTGGTATAATATTTTACACGGGAATTGTGGGGTGCCTAACACCTTCGCCACACTTAACCAAGCCCCGAACTCAAAATTTATTTTCACAGATTAAGTTTTGACAATGTCCAGCAATTGGCCCTCTTTCAAACAAAACTCGATTCAGTTGGTACAACCATTTCAAATATACCAACTAGCGACTCTGTAAAACGTTTAATCGTCGACATGATACATGTTGGCCTTTTCCTAAAAAACCCTTCAAAACCTTTTTTCGCAATAAAAAGAGTAAGGGTTGAGATAACTTAGGAAGAGAGAAAAATTCGGGTTGTGACCCGACCCACGGATTTTTTCCCGACGTCGATAACTGTCTTTCCAAATCAACCCCGGTCTCAATACCGGACCGTCAACTCAACCCCGGTATCAATACCGCGCCAATCAAATCAACCCCGGTCTTAATATCGGGCCATCAAGTCAACCCCGGTCTCAATACCGGGCCATCAAATTAACCCCGATCTTAATACCGGGCCATCAACTCAATCCCGGTCTCAATACCGGGCCGTCAAATCAACCCCGATCTTGATACCGGGCCATTAACTCAACCTCGGTCTAAAAATTGGGCCATTTAATCAACTCCGGTCTCAATACTGGGCCTTCAACTCAACCCCGGTCTCAATATCGGGCCGTCAAATCAACCCCGGTCTCAATACCAGGCCATTAACTCTGCCACGGTCTCAACCTGGGAAGTACAGGTCAGCCCCGATCTCAACTCGGGAGGTACAGGTTAGCCCTGGTCTTAACCCGGGAGGTACAGGCTAGTCACGTTCTCAACCAGGGAGGTACAGGTCAGCCCCGATCTCAACCCGAGAAGTACAGGTCAGCCTCGATCTCAACCCAGGAGGTACAGGTCAGCCCTTGTCTCAACCCAAGAGGTATAGGTCAGCTCGAGTCTCAGCCCGGGAGGTACAGGTCAGCCCCAGTGTCAGCCCAGGAGGTACAGGTCAGCCCTGATCTCAACTCAGGAGGTACTAGTCATTCTCGATCTCAACCCAGGAGGTACAGGTCAGCCTCGGTCTAAACCCGAGAAGTACAGGTCATCCCCGGTCTCAACCTGGGAAGTACAGGTTAGCCTTGGTCTCAACCCGGGAGGTACATGTCAGCCCTAGTCTCAACTCGAAAAGTACAGGTCAGCTTCGGTCTCAATCCAGAAAGTACAGGTTAGTCTCGGTCTCAACTCGGGAGGTACAGGCCATCCCCGGTCTCAACCTGGGAGGTACAGGTCATCCCCGGTCTCAACCCGGGAGGTACAGGTCAGCCCCGGTTTTAACCAGGGAGGTACAGGTCAACCCTGGTCTCAACTCGGGAGGTACTGGTAAGCCCCGGTCTCAACCCGGGTGGTACAGGTCAGCCCAGATCTCAATCCGGGAGGTACAGGTCAGCCCCGGTCTCAGCCCAAAAAATACATGTCAGCCCCGGTCTCAACCCGAGAGGTACAGGTCAACCCCGATCTCAATCCTGAAAGTAC